>JAKGSA010000452.1:206443-237810 GCA_033558755.1 Philaethria dido
TGTATTAGATTTTTTTTTTACAATTTTACATTCCAACGCGTCTATGCTGATGTTAAACTTTCTTAACACCTCTAAATTGCGAATCTAGAATTTTTTTTGCTGAAATGCTCATTCATAAGAAACGATTAACATTGTTACAAAGTTACTAAAAATAAAAAAAAAATCGATAAAATATTAGATTGACATGACAATTCAAATAAAAAAATTTAATACGCGAATATAGATTCTACACTTATATATATTTTTTTTAACTTCACGCTGTATCCCGCATATAGCAGGGTAGGCAGAGGGAAACAGAGAACATAGTGTTAAGACACTCCATTCTCTTTCAACAATTGTCTCGGAAACAGAACGGAATTGTTATATTTTTATAATCTATATAATTATAAATATTTGAAATGTTTGTCTTATATTTTTTGTTAAACATACTTCAAATTCTTGTATATATTCTCTACCAATATGCCCAGTGGAATCAAGGAAACATTTGAAATATTTATTGTAAAATTTCCATAAACTGATTTTGCTGATCAAAATTAGTATTTTTTATTACTTTATATTCCGAAAACGCTTAAAATATATAAACGCTAATAATGATTTAAAACCTGATAGGTTAATGAGGATATTGAATATTTACGATTAATATATAATTATTATTTTAAATATATCAATTTTAATAATCAATGCTTTTCCTAATTACACATACTATAAAATGCTAAACTACTACTATAACATTTCAAAAAATTACTTATTTTAATATAATAAACCTCTAAGCATATTAAATCATATTAATGATAACACAACAAATATCATTAATATATAGCATATTAATGATATTTGTTGTGAAAATCAAAACTGAAAATTACTAAGTTCCGGCAATTATCCCGATCGTAATTCAGTTGAACTCGCGTTAACCTTGTTTACGACAATGTTAGCATTCTAAGGGCATTGTGCGCACATTGGCACCATCCAGTCGTTACAGCCCCAATTACTATTAACTACATAATGGTAATCTCAAGGAAACTTGAATATGTTAATAACGAAAATTATAGTATAACTAGCTTTTCGCCCACGGCTTCGCCCGCGTGGAATCCGGTTATATCGCGCGACATGGTAAGGAGTAGACTATAGTCTTTCCCAAGGTCTAGACTATTTGTCAAAAATGGTTAAGTGGTTTAGGTGTGAAAGTTGTAAACAGTTAAATAATCTTACATGATTTTATGTTTGACAATAAGAAAATTCCATACCAACTTTCATCCTCTATTTCAACCCCTTCTACTATTTTTTTCGCAATAAAAAGTATCCTATGTCCTTCCCAAGTTCAGTTCTATCTTCATACTGAATTTTATCAAAATCGGTTGTGGTTTAGCCGTGAAAGCGTAACAGACAGACAGACAGAGCAACTTGCATTTATAATATTAGTAAGGTTTTACAAAAATATTTTCTCACTTCACGTTATGGGATGTAGCATACAGGTTATGTCAGGGTGACTGTAGCGTTACACGGTCACGGCATATCGCTTTCGCCCCATACATTTTCATCAGCGTTTTCACACGTGCCTAGGTGTCCTTAGGCTCTTGATGACCTCCGTTCAGTGTCATCGACAATGTCTTATTAAAGGTCATCCAAGGTCTCCAAGACACTCATTTTTACAATTAATTCACCTGTGCATGTTTTTCTTTATTGTTACTAACATACTTTAGCTTACACTTACTATTTCATTGCAGTCCGCTAACTACACATCATATAAAAAGATCTTACCTTACATAACTTTTAGGTAAGAATGAGGAAAAAAATGTTTTCATTTTTAAACTGTTAAAATAAATACATAAAAATATTGGTTCAATATAAAATAAATATGATAAACAAAGTAAATTAAATATCCATAAGCTTTGCGAAACTTTATAGACATAGGTATATAAGGTGAGGTAGATGTGACAATTTGACCAATAAATGCCTGTAAGGATTGCATCCAAGATCCGGGAACGATTCTTAGTATTAATGTCTCTTATGACGTAACAAAAAGTATTGATTAAGGTTGGAGCCTTTATTTGAGTTCCGTTCAATGCTATACATTTGTTCATGGCTTAACAATTTAAAATATCCTTCACCAAACATCATTTAAAATTATCACAATGAACATAAATTATATAAGCATAACGTGAAAATAAATTATAATTATTTTTTAATTTTTTAACTGTTTTTATTAACATTTTATAATAAAATTATAAATTCTAATAACTAAAAAATATTTCAATACCAGAAAAAAATAAGTTATAAAAATAAATATATGTGCATTTATAAGACTGAAAACTTTTTTACATAGAACAATAATTGTTATTTTAATAAGCGGTCAATGATTTAAGACGAAAGAAGCCAGGGTCAAGGTACGGAGATACGCGTTATTTGTCCTGTGATGACGCAATACGTATTGATTAAACCTCTCTTACTAGAATGATAGACTAAAAGGGATCCTTTACTTAGGTTAAATACAAAGGTCAAAATTTATAAAGATTATTGCTCTGCTATAATCTTCTATCTATATAAAGATCTATTATTTTAATAAGAAATAATAAATATTATATAAATATTTACTATACCGATTTTTAGGATACTCCACCACAAAAAATCGTGGAGGCCATTGCGGTGCAGTGGTATCGCGTCTGTTTGCAAAAGCTATTGGTTATAGATACGATTCCCACTTGGGGAAATGGTTATATTAAAAACTGTTTTCATTCCCCGCTGCTTTACTATACTTGAGCCAATTTTTTTAAATATGCATAAATATACAAAAATTAGCTATGGTTAATTGAAAGTTACATGGAAAGCTGCTTAATTGAAAATATGTAATGATAAACATGTCATTTTAAAAATAATTATTAACTTAAATAAGTGATACTATTTGCAATAATATGTATGTACAAACAAACAATAATTACAATTTAGATCTATCTGACACCCAGATTTTAATATACCTTCCTATTTTATCTCTGGCGAGATGATGAGAATGTAGCACCAGAAGCTTCAACCCCTGCAAATCTCTTTCCCTCATCCACTATGAACAACTTCTTCTACATGCCCTATGGGATGTCCTCATACTTTTTATACTACATTTCTCCAGTATCATTGATACTGTGTTCTCGAAGGTCAAACGAGGCCTTCCCCTACCTGTCTTTCCCCTCACTCTTGCATCATAATATATATTCATTTGCTTAAGAAAATTCTGACGAACAACGTAATATGTGCGTTAAGTATTGTATATATATTACGACATATTAAGAATGAAGCAAAATAATTCCTATATTTCGCTCAAATAACTATTGCGTATTTCCTTAAACTAGTGTCCCTGTTGATGCGTTAACAACGCGTTGTGTTTAGCAATATACATATTATATATATCCTTTTATATAAACATGGATGTCAAACCATGGTATAGCGTGTAACATTAATTTTGTTAGTTTAACATACTTTTTATGCATTATTGAAAAAAAATCAGCATTTTGCACTCCTCCTTTATATAAATTATAAGTGTGCTAAATTTCATGTTCCTCCGTCCGCGTAATTTTCGTAAAAAGGGGTACAAAGTTTTTGCTTCACGTATTTATATATAGATTATATTTGATTATTGAAAACTTAGAAAATAACATGTTGACGTAAAACGAGCAGCTTTTAAAGTACTAGTTTAATTATGATTCCTGACATTTATAACGGTCTCGTGGGCGGTCGGCGACATTTTTATGTCATCGTCAATTTAATTTAATGAAGAAATTAAATCATAAAATATTTTAAATGAAGAACTGAACTGAAATATTTTAATTACTCATTATTCGAGTAACCAACGTATAAAGATAACAAATTTTAATCAAAATTAGAAAACAGATACGCAGGTACAATTATAATTTACATAAGGCCTTTCACTTCAATTATTTAAAATCATTCACAGGAACCTAAAAATAATGTTCTAAAGTAAAAAAAAATAAAAGCGAGACAGCTATGTTAAAAAGAAACTCAAATCACTAGTTCTATACATATATACTTACTCTATAATATTATATAAATTAATGAAATAATAAACACTTTATTAACAAACTTAAATATTTTATAACTAAATAATTGAAGTACGTAAATGTATACATCGATAAATTAATTTTTGAAGCTTTTTAGTAAAGGCATTCAGACATTGTATCGTATTATACACTATTTTTAAGTTTTTTTTAGCTTCACGCTGTATCCCGCATACAGCAGGATAGGCAGAGAGAACCTAGTGTTAATACACTTCGTTCCCCACTTTCCGACGAATTGAGCCAATGCGTGTTGAGTGGCGGAACTCAACGCCGCGCTTTGCCTTTGTTACCAAACCCAGGAAATGAAAATATTATACTTTAACATTTTCTGGAGTGTTAATCGAACCCACAACCTGTCGCCTTTACAGCCGCACGCTTGTAGCTCTGCGCCACGACAGGCTATTTTTAAGTTCCCAAGTTGAAATAAACTCTGGAAATTCCCTTACACGATTACTGACTTGAAATAGTTCAATATACTGTATTTGGTATGTTGACGTCAGTTGCAACTCAACGTTGCCAACATTGTGCACTTCGACTACAGATGAAGCCTACAGTAAACAAGACGCAAAAGATGTTATGTAATCCGAATTGTTACTGGAAGGCTTTGCAAAGTTTGGATTTGAAGCTGCAGTAGTTTATAAATCAGAATTGTCACACATTTTTTTTTAACTTCACGCTGTAATCCGCATATAGCAGGGTAGGCAGAGGGAACCAGAGAACCTAGTGTTAAGACACTCCATTCTCTTTCAACAATTCCGTTCCCCACTTTCCGCCGAATTGAGGCATTGCGTGTTGAGTGACGGAACTCAACGCCGCGCTTTGCCTTGTTACCAAACCCAAGAAATAAAAATACTAAATTTTACAAAATATTAATTTTTTGGCACACATAAGTAATTCCCAAAAATAAAAAATATAAAAAATATTTATATATTTTTAGTTAGTTATGTCTAATTATTTTTTTGAAAATTTGACATTCTTTTTGTATGATTTAATTTTCCGGTGATGTTCTAACATTAATAAAGATAATGAAAGTGTATTTTTTGTATCTATTTGCATCTCGCATGAAAAAAATATAATAATAAGTAATCTGATGCAATATTCAAAACTTTTATATCAAAGAATACTACTGACAAGGTATATAAAGCATATATAGTAGTCGGAAGTAGTAGTCTTTGTTGTAGTACGGAAAATTTAAAGTGTTGAACGTACGTATGTACTATATATGTATACACACTGTATTGACGCTATTGATTCGCAACCATAGGCGAATTTTAAAGCCGTTTTTCAAACAATAGGTGGAGGCTTCGAAACATGAGTGGGTGAAATGGATTTACTCATTCAAAATTTAACTCACGAATGATGGAGAAATGAGGTCACTATTACTTATATACCATGAAAAATTCATGATTTTATATTGTAAAGTTGAAAATAAAAGAATTATTTATAGTCTCAATATAACTATTTAACCAATAATAATCATTATTATTTTTGTGAGAAGAACACCTTTGGATCCTTTTATGATTTGAGACGAAGAAATATGAAAATTGGCGTATATATGGTGTACGTAGAGGAAGTCTGCAGAAGTCTAATATTTTGTTTAATAATGTATCAGAAATATATTAAATTAATAAAATAACTATTACTTACATTATTTTTAACATACACTTGTCGTTGCTAAGTAAAATGAAAAATATTTTACACAATGAATGGAACTACCAGTTTATATAAATACTCATTATATTAAAAAAACAGAATCAAAATTATATTGATAAAGGTAAAGTCCTTTAAGTAATATTTCTTTCTGCCACCTAGTTGGTAACTTTCTATGACAGTCACAAATTACATTAACTTAGTCGCAACATAAAAAGCCCTGTAGTTTAATAGCTTCGTCTACGGCTCAAAGGAAGCTTTTTACTATACCATTAATGGATGTTCTTTTGAGTGATTTTAAAGTTGCACGATAGCGACATAAAATTATCCAGAAGAAACTCAGTATATATAGTATTTATATAAGAATAACTTAAAAATTTCAATTGCGCAATAGATTAAATAATAGTTAAGTAAAATTTTAAGTTTAAAAAAAAACAATATTATAATAGGATATTTGATTTTCGTAATTTTTACAAATTTTAAACAAAACTGTTTTTACAGGAATAATCGCATATATTTTGGTATTTGAAAATATCAAATATAATATATTTTAATAAACCCGATGTTTCGAACATTTTACAGTTTACCTTTCAACCGCGGACTGTGCGAAGTGTTCGAAACGTCGGGCTTTCTAAAGCGCCATCGATTTATTCGATCCGAATACCAAAATATACTCTATTAATATCATTTAAAATAGTTAAATTTAATGAAAACAGTCAATATTTAAAAAATATCAGTTCAGTTCAGTTCTTTAATTATGGCTTTAAAAATTATTCATATTTGGTCTCTCTCTTTTTTTAAAATAGTGTAACGTCGTAATTCTTTCTGAAGACTATATAGACTATATAGATTTAAAAGTTGTTACTTGATAGTAACCTATAACAACTGCGTAACAATACATATAATTAAAAGGTTTTAGCAACTTCAGTATTAACACAAGTGGGGAACGGATTTGTTGAAAGAGAATGGAGTGTCTTAACACTAGGTTCTCTGGTTCCCTCTGCCTACACTGCTATATGCGGGATACAGCGTTAAGTTAAAGTATTAACATTATGGATAAATCCATAATCCTTATCTGGATGAATATGTTATCTTAATTAAAATTATCTTTCACATTATATCAAATGTGTACTTGTACTCGTATTTTAATATTAATATGAAAAAATATCACATGTTTCATCAATGTTTATATGCCAGTGAGACACAGTTGGCAAATTTTTAGGTGTACCCTACAAAAGTAACTATTATTGTCCTGTCTCTGAATAAAATAATAACATAAAAAATCGGTTTTCTCCGTAAATGTTAAAAAAAGTATATTTCTAAACGACAGAAAGTAGAGCCTCTGCCTCTACCCTATCTATTCTCATGAAAAATTAAAAACATACCATCAGTTAATTAATTTGCCATCCTTCTTCATGTGTACTTCCGCATATATTTCATAAAAAGGAATAACTAAGACTTTCCTTCACGTACTAATTTTTAATCGATAATAGAAACAAAATGTGAAAGTATTTTCCTCCAAGCATTTATCGCAATCTTTCTCAGTGAGTTCTGTTACAAATATTTCTATGAAATTGAAGTCTACCAGAGAACATTGCTATAATCCCCACGGACGGCTTTCGCTGCGAAACGAGATTTGTTGAAGTTCCCAATACAAGTGACACAATTATTAGAACAACAAGACGTGACTTGCAATTGGAAACACTTTCCTAACAATAAATAATAACATTATATGTCAAATATAAAGTAAATTGATTTCAAAGAAAATAAATATATAAAAATATTTTCAAACACCTCTGTGGTATTTGTAGAGCGCCCACCATGTCACATGGAACAAACTGTCTTGTATATTATGACAACAGTGATTTTTAAAATTGTAAGAATCATGTAGGTTAATATTTGTAAGCAAAAGATTGTTTCTATCTAATGCGGGTACATTGCACATTTAGGTAAAAACTGTTTTTTGTAAGGATATAATTATATATCAATGTATTATAAACTAGCTTTCCGCTCGCGGCTTCGACCGCGTGAAATTCGGTTATATCGCGCGATATGATAAGGAGTATCCTAGTCTTTCCCAAGGTCTAGACTATTTGTCAAAATTGGTTAAGTGGTTTATGTGGTGAAGTTGTACAGTTAAACAATCTTACATGATTTTATGTTTGACAATAAGGAACTTCCATACAAACTTTCATCCCCTATTTCAACCCCCTCTATCATTTTTTTCGCGATAAAAAGTATCCTATGTCCTTTCCCAAGTTTAGTTCTATCATCATACCGAATTTCATCAAAATCGGTTCAGTGGTTTAGGCGTGAAAGTGTAACAGACAGACAGACAGAGTTACTTTTGCATTTATAATATTAGTAAGGATAAATGGAGAACCTAATAGATATTTGTACGTATAATACATATAAATATATACGAGTAACAATTATTTTTACAAGTGAGTCTTCTTATCTATTTTTTTACTGGCTATAATTATTTTTTAAAATAAAGATATTGCTTCTGTAGGTGAATCACATCCAAGCTTCAAATTAAAGGTTAACTAAGCAAAGATGTGTAGCATTAAAATATTTTTGCCTATGTTTTAAATTGTTTTTTTTTTTTTGTAACTTAAATTCTGGTCGTTTTTTTTGGTCCACTTCGCATTAAAAATCTATAAATTACATCACATATTTATCTAACTTGTTTTTTAGAAATCGCACTTACAACTAAAAGTATTCGAAGTAGCAAAAATAGTTCATTATCCAACACAACTTCATTAACTTTTAAAACCGTACTTCTCGCGTTCCTTTTAACAAATAATCTAGTTAAAACAGCAACGCGCTGTAATGAGGTTGGGGTGGTTCTCTCCAGAAACTTTTTAAACGAACAATATTTATCAGCCTCTTTAAAGTGCTTCTTGAAAATAAAATTTGTAAAATTTATATCTCTGTACTAAAATTTATATTTTTGATTGTTATTTAAATCTATATATAAATACGTGAAGCAAAAGCTTTGGATCCGTTTTTACGCAAATTACGTGGACGGAGGAGCATGAAATTTGGCACACTTATAGTTTATATAGCGAAGGAGTGCACAATGACAATATCTTCTTAAAATAATGCATTAAAAATTTATTAAATTAATAAAATAAATGTTACACACACTACCATAATTTGACATGCATGTTTACATAAAGTGACACATACGTTGCTAGGCAACGCGTTGTTAACGCGTCAACGGGGACACTAGTATATATAAATACGTGACGCAAAAGCTTTGGATTCCTTTTTACGAAAATTACGCGGACGGAGAAGCATGAAATTTGGCACACTTATAGTTTATATAGAGAAGGAGAGCAGAATGTTAACATTTTTTTTAAATAATGCATAAAATATATTAAATTAACAAACTAAATGTTAGACACACTACCATGGTTTGACATCCATGTTTATCTAAAGTGACATATACATTACTAAAGACAACGCGTTGTTAACGCGTCAACGGGGACACTAGTATTAACTAAACAGTGTTATTTAAAACAAAATGTGTAAATATTAGAGTTTATTTATGTTGCCATAACATGTGAAACTTGAACTACTTGTGCTTAAGCGTAACGCAACCGTTATTAAAATTATTTTAATCAGAATAAGTGACTGGGCTATACAATCTGGGACGGAACATTATCGAAATAATTTACACACAAGATGATTAACGATAATGTGAAATGGGAAACAATAGAAATTTCTTGTGTTTATATTATAACGTATTGCGTTGTTTGTAAAATTAATTATACCAATATTTTATATTAGATAAAGAACAAGGAGGTTTGAAGGCTAGTACATTTCTATACCAAGCGTAAAAAGATTAATATGCCGATTTTCTTGTACATTTTTTAAAAATATTAATAGACATTAGGATTGCTTTGAAACTAGGGTGCATAAATGACAAAATCAAAAAAAAATAATTCAAATAAATAAAAAAATATTTTACATACATACATACATAGCTTCACGCTGTATCCCGCATATAGTATGGTAGGCAGAGGGAATATAGTGTTCAGACACTCCGTTCCCCACTTTTAATAACAATAATAAATTAGTAACACAAAAACAGATCCTACAGATTATCTAGTAGGTATTTTCAAATTATTTGCGCATGTTACCAACACAGAAAGGTATAAATATAAAATAAGAAAAGAAAACTCCTTCTTGGTCCTTTTAATATAAAACTAATGTAGGAATGCACATTGAGGACGAACGCCTTGACCTAAATAGTTTTAATCCACTCTTAGGAGCGAGCATACTGTGACCAACACTACATTAAGCTGTTAAGTATAATAATTGTAATATATTTTAAGTTCATAGAAGCCTTGTAATTTTCATTTACTAACTACTCATTACACATCGGAGTTTGCGTCTCAAGGACGAACACGATCTAATTTTCTTAATTAATACGACAAAATTATGTAAACTATGAATAAATTATTAATCATATGGTAATTTGAAAGGGTTGCATGAGCTTATTAATAATAAATACTACGTTGATCAAAATTTGTACTACGCTATGTCTCGCTCCGCATTTCGTTTAATTTTCTATTTTATTTTATCCAACTATACTACCAACTAAGTATTTGAATATTACAATTTTCTTATGAAGACCTGAACGTAACTTTAAGTTTTGTTAAGTAAAGAAAAGTAATGAGCTCTTACTTAATACTTTAGAGCAGTTTAATAAATCTCTCAAGGTAGAATTTTAGCTTTCTTTTGTACGTTATAAAATAATTAAGACTTTAACAATGAAAGAAAACCTATTTCTAATAAAATGCATTATTACGAATAACTCAAAAACTACTCGTCAGATCTTAACTAAATTTTAATGGGACCACATCAGACGTACTGACTATTATATAAAAAAAAATCATAAAAATTGGTTCACTCATTAAAAAGTTATGCGATAACACACAAAAAATACAGTCGAATTGAGAAGAAAGGTCGTCGTTTTTTGTTAATAGTCTTAAATTTCTTTCTTTAAAGTATTAAAAACTTAAGTTTGAAAAGAAAAATATTATAATTATTAAGTTAAAATAATAGAATAAATAAGAATCCTATTACTTGGAACCTGTAAAGCTACCCTACAGCAGCTTGCGGCTCGAGGGCGGACGCGATGACCTACATAACATCTTAAGCTCTCGACGCCACATATTGTAAAACATTAGCTTTTTATCGCTAAGTCTTTTTATCTCTATTTATTTTTGTATTTATATTATATTTTTTTAAAATAATCTTGAGTAAGACATGGATTGTTAAATATGTATTTAACTGAATACTTTTGACGAATAAAATGATATTCAAATATTTTCTCTTGTTTCTTGAATATGACGTTAAGTTTTTTATTATTTATTATTATGTATTTTATGAGGCCATCGCGGCGCAGTTGTGGGTTCGATTCCCACTCGAGTGAATGATTATATTCTCCTTATTTTCAGTTCCGACATTCAACACGCAATGTTTCGAAACCGACATAAACGGAAAACGGAGTGTCCTAACACTGGGTTCTCTCTGTCTTAAAAGAAAAAAAACGTATTATTTTAGTTATAATATATGCTATTAAAGTTATCAGATAAAAGGCGATTAAACCAGACACTGTACTTTCTCAACACAAACTGAAATGAAATTAAGAAATTATTTTTGTTTAAAATATATTTTAAACAAATATTGTCTCTTTTCGGATTCGTACTTATGTACCTACGTATTGGGAAGTCAGGTAAACTCCACCTGAAAGCTATCTGACGTGGTTTAGACAAGTTCATTTGATACCGCACAGTGAATAGCCCAGGGGCAGGGTCCTTTGAGATGTGTAGCGTCGGCGACTGGTATTAAAATATTCATGATCTGAGAACGCTTGTCTCTAGACATAGCCGACATCTTTGAATGACAGTAGAACAAATTATAATATGCATATTATAATTATATATGATACACACATATATACATAGCTTCACGCTTTATCCCTAGTGGGGTAGTCAAAGAGAATTGTATATATGTACATTAAATTCTGTTTTATTTGGTATTTTCATTTCCTGGCTCTGGTAACAAGGCAAAGGCGCGGCGTTGAATTCTCTGTTTTCCACTGCCTACCCTAAGTGCGGGGAATGAATTGAAACTAAAAAAAAAATTAAAAAAATATTTTACTGCATATTCTAGGAATAGTGAAAAATCTAGTGGCGTAGGCTTTTAAGCCCTAGTTTCCCGAACTTTCCGCCCAATTTTAAAATGTTGGTTATTGCTGGAGCCCAATGCGACGCTTTGTCTTATCAGAGTGGGGTAAATAAAAATAATCTTAATATACACATTCACCGGAATACAAATCGAAGCTACACACATCGTGTATAGGTAATACATTGCCTACTGCGCCGTCATCGTCTTATATTAAATTCGCTAGCAAATTTAGTACTACTTGAATATAAAGACATCGTCAAGTAACATGTCACTTTAGCTCAACATCTTCCTTTATATCTGAGAATAGAATTGAATTAGGCTTTTCTGAGCCTTGTTCGTATGTCAAAGGACGATGTGCTGCTCCAATCTGTTCGTTTTTTATATTATTATCTAAATAACATAAGACGTCGAATGGCAGTAGACAAAGCTATTTACAAGTAATATTACATACATAACATAAGGAAAAAACATACAGTGTGTTATGAAATGCGACGCCTGACAGTTAATTGTTATATGTCCGCTTTCAGCAGTGTTAAGTTATTGTAATAACAAAATATAAAGCGTAAACATCTGTAATGTTTACACTTAAAAAGGTAATATCATTTTGGAATAATTTCTAATAAAAAAGAATGTTTTAATTGCAATTAAGGACACTTTGTTCTACTTATGCAATATTCTACTAACATCGGACCTGGATTTAGATTCTGAAAATTTTAAAGAAAATCTATCGGTAACAAGTGAATAAAAATTATATGAATGGACTACATGTATAAAACGCAACAACGCAACGTCGTTTGTGTGGACCATAAAGCCTAAAATTCTATTTTTTTCCGTTTTCGAAGGAATTTCGCAAAAACCTCTCTTAGTGCTTCCCTATTTCCCCAAAGGACCTACATGCCATGTAATATCTTTCAGTTACGTAGTGTTTTATATATGTATATAAATATATAGACGCAAGTGAAGCTAATGAAAGTACATATGTTAAAATAGGAACAATCCTTAATTGGACAATAGTTAAAAACGAATACGCTTGTACTAATTTCAATACATTATAAAAACATAATATATATAGGTGGCTGACCTAATTTTAGAATTTGATCCAAACATTTTAATTTTTAAAATTAATAATATTTTTCGTATAAAGTAAACACCGCAAGTAAATTCATCGCAAACGAAACTAATTTTACATAAATTTATAATGTTTGAAGAAAAATTTCTTGAAGTATATTTCCGATCCAACAGTGATTTCATATTGATATCACTTTGTGTATTTAGGATCTTGTGAGAATATTTGTATTTATAATAAACATATTTGCAAATATGGCTTCGGATAGTTGAATAATAAGCAAGTATTCTTCATATTTACGTATTAAAATATTTTGTTTAAAGGGTTTGACTAAAGAAGGCACGGCATTGAAATCCGCCACATAACACACATATTATGAATTATTATTTGCATCTTCAAAAGAGAACAGGGAGATCGATTATAAAAAAACGAAAATGAATTAAAGAGCGAAGGCTGTGTTGAGGAAATAGAGAGAGATTTCTCATTGAACGCAAAAAGACACTTAAAGATAAAACACAGACCACTCACCCTCCGACAACTATCAGGGTGTTCACGTAATGTGAATCAGCGCAAAGGCCAAAGGTCAGCCTGGAGTGCACAATCAATAACGCTCAATTTAAACTATACCACATGTATATGAACATGTGGAATAACTTTAGCACGTATAACTTTACTTAAATCACTTCAAATTATTTTGCAGTCAATTTGCATATTCCGAAACTTAAATTGTCTTGAAAGTTTAATACTTAATTATAACTTACAGAATCATGTAATGAAATATAGTCAAAATGTTGCTAAATCATTAATAAATATATATTTTTTTTTATAATGGTTAATGATTTTTAATGTTTTCTACCCAAAATAAATTAAACCATGTTGTTTTAATCTTAATTGCGATCTTAGTAATAGAAACAGCACTTAGACCTATAAAGAAATTTTTTATCAACTTATAAAACTATATAGCAATAATAATTGTAGACATACTATTTATTATTACAAAACGTAAAAACATGTATTCACATATACATACAACTGCAAAACTGAAAAAAGAAATAGAAAATAAATATTTATAAGAATATGCAGTATTTTTAAAACAAATTCCCACGTAGCCTACGTGCGTACTGGTCCGCCTACGCGTAAACCGTCTACGCCTGGCTACGCTTCTACGTAACAAAATAATTAACGATAGAATAACTATATTGTCAATTTATATCCTATAATATATATCATGGCGTAGAGGCACAAGTGTGTGACTGTAAACGGGTTCGATTCCCACTCCAGGAGATCAAAATATTAAATAATATTTAGTATTTTCATTTCCTCGCTCTGGTAACAAGGCAACTCAGCACGCAATGTCTTAATTCGGCGAAAAGTGGAAAACGTAAATGTCAAAAGAGAACGGAGTATCTCAACATTAGGTTCTCTGGTTCCCTCTGTCTACCCTATGTGTGGGATACAGCGTGAAGCTAAAAAAAAACCTACATATTTTCAAATTACTTTCATTATATTTCTGTCTTTGTTCATATAAGCAAAAAATATCGTATTTCGGAATACAGCAATTGAAGATGATTTTTCTACTTTTATTTATAATAAAATATAAGGAAGGAAAAAATATAAATTATGTCAGTTATATATTATATTCCGGAAATATTGAAATTTCTGATAATCATTTATTATAATTAGTAAACAATTCTAAAACATAGAAAGTGATCCAAGAACGAATCACATTTCCACAGATTACGAATACCTATATAATTAGATAGAGAGAGGACCGCAGACAGTGGGGGTAAATTTTTAAAGGGCCCCTTAAACCTACACTTGGGTCGTATGTCCCAGGCACTCTCCATACTCCTCTCTGTGAATCTATGGATTTCTATGGAGTTTCTTCTCTTCTTCTTTTGAAAACAAAGTAAATAGAACGTATATAAGAATTGCTAACGTTAATAAACGTAATTCCCCCTTATTTATTAAATAGAGAACGGAAATATAAGTAAATGGGGTTATTATACTTAACCCCATTTTTTAATCGGTTGCAGCGGTTTAAGTTACACCTTGTGTTATTAATAGCCAAGCTTAGTCTAGAGCGTATGATAAAAGAAATCTTACGGACGTCGAGAGTTTCAGCAGAATGTTAATTGGATATAAGATGTTTATCATAGACTGTTCTCATCCTAAGTGCGCGAATAACACTTCAATAATATTAATATATTTAATAAATAGCATTCTATTATTCTTTATTATTATAATTATTCTAATAAATAATATTTAAGTAGCGTAAGTAGGAAATGAAGTAAATATAATTTTTAAGTATAGAGATATTGATATCAAAAATAACTTGAAACGTACGTACTTATAACAATTTCGACGTAACTACATTAGATCATATGGATTAATTAGTTAAGAGTGCTTGGACAGATTCCAAGAGCCGCGGGTTCGAATCCTACTGCATAATTTTTTTTACATATATATCTAAATATTATGAAGAATGTTATTGATCTTATTTTCTCACTTAAAAAATGATTACAAATTTAAAATTTTGAAAAATTTTAAATATTGATTATTGGTATACAGACATCGATGAGATGCGGCACACGTTCACACTTAAAATCTGGGACATAATAATGAACCCGACAGGATCCAACGTAAATGGGACACGACCTGATCATAAAATGAACTTACTTTGTTGCTGAAGGTCTAAAAACTATATTTACTTGCATTTTATAAATATATATTTTATGTTTTAAACATGTTTCACTTATAGGATGTAAAAAAATGTATCCAAATGCAATGCAATTAAAAAATGGGAACAGATAATATATATATTATAGTAATAAATAAAAATAAAAACAATGCTTTCATTTTGTTATGAATCTTTTTAAACATTCAAACGGTTCTAGATTAAAAGCGAATTGAGGAATAATTAACAGAGAAAAGATGTTTATTCCAAATTAACAACCAAATTATGAAAACAAAACTGAATATTAGTAGATCGTAACTTAATAATATTCAAAAACTATGATTACTTTTTACTTTAAAGTACATAAATAACAGTAAAATCTTTGCAGCTATACTATTTTATAGATATGCTAGTTTTAAGCATATAGGCATTAATCAGTAATACAAAATATCTTTACCTTGTTGAACTTCTAAGTAAACATTGTGATTAGATATTCTTAACATAATATTTTAAAATAACAGCTTTTATCTCGCATAGCAGAGTAATCGAAGATAACATACGTGACATTTCGTTCGCCGCCCTATTTCGAAACATTGCGTGTTTTGTGGCGGGACTCAACGCCGCGCTATGTCTTACCAGATCGAATAAAATGATTAAAAAATCCCCCTACTGGGAATCGAACCCACAACCAATCGCGTGTACAGTAAACGGTGTCCATGTACACCAAGATGTATTTAAAGTATATATTATACATAATGAAATATATACTTTTTGTTTTTATGAAAACAGTACAGTATGAAACTACATTTTTAAAAACTATAAGACCTCTAAAACACGCTTTAAGATTAAAAATGGTAATAAAAATAATTTCATGTCGGCACCGACAACGATAACAATGCCTAGCGGTTCCTTAAGAATTCAAAATATCCTTGAGTAAATATGTCCATATTTTATAAACTATTTTCATAAATCTAAGTATAGATATATCTTAATCGTAATACTCAATAACATATTTGTATAAAATTTTTATATGTAAATAGGTTATTGATTCTTATTTTCTCCAATAATTCAAAATAATCTATATATAAATACGTGAAGTAAAAACTTTGGATCCCTTTTTACAAAAATTACGCGGTCAGAGAAGCATGAAACTTGGCACACTTATAGTTTATATAGATAAGGATTGCAGAATGCTAATATTTTTTCTAAATAATGCATAAAAAGTATATTAAATTAATAAAATAAATGTTACACACACTACCATGGTTTGACATCCATGTTTATATAAAATGACATATAAATACGTTTTTTTCATAATATGCCAATGTCACGTATAATAGACAAAACACCAATGAGATAAGGCAGTAATATACATACGTTGCTAAGACGCGTTATTAACGCGTCAACGGAAACACTAGTATAATTAAATGTGCAAAATATATAAAAAAATGATTTTTGAATAACGATTAAAAAATCATCCACGAAAGATCTTAAAAATTGAAATGAAATAATAAATAATTTCATATAATAATAATATTTCTTTACAATGACAAAGAGTCTGTAGTTTTTGCCATCTATTTATTTGAATTTATTAATTATGCATTCATTTAAAATAATAAATTATAAATTAAATTAGTAATCAATTCATATAATAATAATCAATTAAATTAATTCATGCAGTTCTATAATTTCATATAACTTTACATAAAACCGAAGCATTACAGTCGAGTGTTAAATTACAGTATTTATAATTGAAACCAGTTCAACATACATTTTTTTATTTAGGTTAGAAAACTAAAAAGAGGCATCTCTTTCCGCAACAATATTTTACATATGTATGCAATACCTTTAAGACAATAGAAAACATCGGATATACTGAAAGCCGTTCACATCGATTGATGTGCGACGGGCTGGCGCCATTGGTCGCGGCGCGTGACGTCACTTATCGACCGCCGCCCACGCGCGCATGCGTGCACGTGAGAGCTCGAACGCGATTGGTTGGTTAAGATTGACAGTATTACATAGTTTGTTTTGAAAAGGCATCTTGGAAAACAAAGGGTAAATATCAAGATTTAGCGGGTATCGTAGAACAAAGATGAAATGAAAGCTTTTATTATTTTTTAAGTCTTTAATATTTGAGCAAAGTAACGAGTTTGACACTTAAATGATACAGCAAAAGACATCGTTATTGCAAAATTGGGAACAAAAAGAAATGGATGGGATTCGATATAAAATAAGATTAATATTAAAGCTTAGCCTATTGTATCAGTAGGCATGAGTTTTCATTACACAATCGCGTGATCCGTCCACTCCAATTCATGCCGTGTTACAAACAGAACATTAAATACAAATTTTATTTTAGAGGTAGGAAATTATGAAAGGGCTAATAATTTAAAATACAATATATAATTGACCCACTTATATATGTATTGTTTCTTAGTCAATATAAAGAGATTACGATCAAAGGTTATCCCTTTATTAGATTCCGGTACGTGGTTTCCGAATAACCTCAATAATAATCGAGATACGGGCGTTTTTCCATTCGGATGACAATGCCAATGCCTTTGATTTGACCTCCGATGCTCAACTCTACCACATTTCACCTGAGGTTAATGTGGTGACTGTTTCTATTAACTTTGATAAGATTTACCTAAGATTGTATTCTGTTATTTAGTTTGAAGGATCTATGAATAATATAAATAATATTATTCAATAATAATTTCGTGAATGAATAATAAACCAAAATTTTTCGAGATTTGTCAGTAACAAATGTAATTTTAATATACTCTTCGAAAAAAATAGACTTATATTAACTTTTTGTTTTTAAAAGACTTAAGTTGATAAATAAACAGCCTTAAAACCATTTTAAAGACATAATATGATTTTACATACTCAATTAATAAGTTATGCACGATATATGTAGCTTTGTATGTGTCCTGAGTGGAAATCAAACTCAAGACTCCATGCTTGATACTTAAAATCGCTTTTCACTAAAAAAGCAACATGATTAGTTATCTATGTTCAATTTTCCTACACAAACACAAAATTAATTTAAAAATTTTGATTAAAATAAAAAAAATATTAAAGAATTATGTCTTTTTCTGTATATAATTTTCTATTTCAAATAAAACGCCCTTAGAAATCCCTTTAGGAGATGCGTGCGGCAAACAGCTCGCTCGGGATGGACGATGTTACGATTTATTAATGTTTTCGTGCAATTTGTGACTCAAACCATCTCCCAAATTCAACGGTTTGTTTACGATATTGCTTGATGAAAAGAGAAAATATTTATACTAAGATTAAACGTAGGGCTCTTTTGTTTACCTATTCCATCTTTTGGTAATTGATACTGGTAAATATATAAAGAAATATATTTTATGAACATAGGTATAGAGGCCTATCGTAACGTATAGGCACAAGTATACAACTGTAAACCCCTCAGGTTGCAGGTTCGATTGCCCCTTAAATTATATTTATTATTTTCATTTCCTTGCTCTGGTAACATGGTAAAGCGCTGCCTTGAGTTGACTCAACACGCAATGTCTCCATTCGGCGGAAAGAGGGGAACGGAAATATAAAAAGAGAACGGAGTGTCATAACACTAGGTTCTCTGGTTCCCTCTGCCTACCTGCTATTTGCGGGATACAGCGTGAAGCTATAAAAAAAACGTAGGTATAATTCTTATTCATATCTTACCGAGTTATTACAAGACAATGCAAAGCCGATATTGTTGGCCGTAGATAACTTTTTAAAAGTTAAGAGGTATTTCAAGCGGTATCGAGCACTTAAGTCTAAGGAGAGACTTTGCTTCCTTGTGCGTGTTCTACCGCTTGTATAATGGGTTGTGTTCTGAAGAATTGTTTGACATGATGCCCACGGCTACTTTTCACCATCGCACCGCTCGCCATCGACAGGGAGTTCATGCTCACACTTTGGAGCCTAAATGGTCCCGAACAGTTCGATTTCAAAGGAACTTTCTTCCGCGGACTCTCCAATTGTGGAATGATCTCCCTGCCGAGGTTTTCCCAGAGGGCTACAATATGGGGTTCTTCAAAAGGGGAATAAATAGGTTTTTGAAGGGTCGGCAACGCGTAAGTGATGCCCCTGGTGTTGCAAGCGTCCATAGGCCACGGTAACCACTTACCATCAGGTGGGCCGTGTGCCTTGTTGCCACCGTCGTGGTATGAAAAAAAAAAAAAAAAAAATTTGATACATAGTTAATAAAATTTAAATTGCAAATAAAATAGCCATATACGTGCATGTTGCCACAATTTGGAATAAAGGTCAAGGATTCATAAGCGAAACGTATTTATAAGTAAATAAAAAATGCATTGTGGCTCGAATATTTTTAATGCAAACGAACGTCTAATAAACTTTCTAGCTTATAATATTAAGGCATAACGTTAAAGAGTAAACAATCGATTGTTTTGTTTCAAGTTTTTATTTAAATACATAAATAGTTTAGTAAATGCTCTATGTGACTAACTTACTATATAAGAAACAATTAAGTAATCTTTTATCGAAAAAAAATTATAAATCATTATTAAATTAGCTATAAATATGTAAAATAATATATATAACATATTTACTTAAATCTTCAATCTTTACTAACCATTTTTTTTAAGTTTCAAGTTCATTCATTTAAATTTCAAATACATTCTTTCGAGTTTGAAATTCATACTTTTAAATCAATGAGAATATTTTTTTTGATATATCTCATTCATATTGCTCAAAATGCAAATGAAAGCTTGGAACTAAATTATTTAAGCGTGTGTTACTGCTGACAAATTTATTATTTTGATCATTTTAAGCCTTACAAAAGAAAAAACTTTATAGAGTACCATTTAATAAAAAACAAAGATCTGGTATTCAAATGCATCAAGGAATAAATTAAATACCTCATAAGACGATTGACTGATTTCTTTTGGATTCTTAAACTTGATATATTGGATTACAAAGAACTGAAGCCTAATGAAGTTGCACGTCTCGAACAAAGTTCAAAGCAAATAAATAGCTGCTTTTAAAAAAAATACAAATTGAGTAAATTCTTTACTTTATATTATTCAATTGAATTCTTTTACTTTAGTATATGGCTAAATAGTTCTACTACATTTTATTTAAATTTTTAAAAGCAATTTTTTTTACTACTCAAGTCAATATGATTAGATATCTTAATAATTCTTTTTCTTCTAAAATCCTTACTAATATTATAAATGCGAAAGTAACTCTGTCTGTCTGTCTGTTACGCTTTCACGCCTAAACCACTGAACCGTTTTTGATGAAATTCGGTATGAAGATAGAACTAAACTTGGGAAAGGACATAGGATACTTTTTATCGCGAAAAAAATTATAGAGGGGGTTGAAATAGGGGATGAAAGTTTGTATGGAAGTTCCTTATTGTCAAACATAAAATCATGTAAGATTGTTTAACTGTTTACAACTTTACCACATAAACCACTTAACCAATTTTGACAAATAGTCTAGACCTTGGGAAAGACTATAGGATACTCCTTATCATATCGCACGATATAACCTAATTTCACGCGGGCGAAGCCGCGGGCGGAAAGCTAGTACTATACATGTTGAATAATTTGACGTACCACATAAACTAACTAAACTGTTTTAAAAGATTATAATTATAGATTTACATACCGCAATAGTGGCTCAACATATACGGCCTAAATTAAGAACAAAGATGATTTATAAGTCAATTTAACATAATTTAATTTTGGTAAATATTAGCTCTATTAAATTATAATTAAAATATTAATAAATACAAAATAATGGCAGATTTATCGTGTCCCCATAGCTAAAATTCTAGGCTAAGCCGCCATCGAATGCCGCGTCTACCTTTTAGAAATATTTCTGAAGCCTATATAGTAAATATACTGTTAATTTCATAAGGAATTTGACCCCTGTCGTAAAGACAAACGTCCCGACAGCGCTAATTTACTGTCTCTGCGCGTTTCGATACCCCTCTTGGTTCTAGGGTAAAATATTGAGGAAACTCGCTCAACAAACTGTGAAGGAAACAAATGTAATATTTGTCCTTGTCAAAAGTTAGACTGTTAACACGTTGATATAGTTGTATAGAGAAATAAAATTGGTGTTAATGACAACCATAAACAACGTTAACTCTTAAAGCGAATAAGAAAATAATAAAAAAAATAAAAACCTAATAAAAAAAATTAATGTGAATTTGCATACACTCTATAAGCTCGTCCGTTCTACATTTTCATTAAACATTGAAAGTTGACAATGGATTGGATTCCACTAGGTCCTCTCGTATATAGATCTTAATTACTATTATTATAATTCTTCTTATATACTAAATATAGTATTTTATTTGAAAAAAGTTGTACAAAATAGTACTTTACGTTGTAGAAGGTTTAGTCTATACTAACATAAACTGAAGAAAGCAATCTCAGAACAACTCTGAAAATCGAAAACACGACACACACATTTATACGTATCATATTTTCTATATATGTCTGTATTTTTATGTTACAAACTAAAACGTTTTATTTAGTTTTCGTACACAGAGACACAAAAAGCATGCAATTTCTGCAATTCACATAGTCTCTAAGTATAGCATAAATAATCCTACCCCCTAGTTCCGGCGCCGGCGAGTCACACTCGACAGCCAATCAATGTAAACTATTGCCTTACCTAGTACATTAGGTACGTGTTATCGAAAGCACGCAACTCAATGGGAAATTACTATTTCGCCTTGACGCGATTGAAGTTTTTAAAATAAAGTAAATTTTTTTGCTGAATTTATTATTATTTAGTGAAGATTTCCATTCTTTTAAGTTGGAATATGTACAATTTAAAATTCCGCTAAACATGCCATTATGAACGAACTCTATATAGTTTACAAGAGTAGTACTGTAGCATGTCTTACTGAGAAATCCGGCGCTTATTGTAATTAAAAAGGATATATATATATATATATATATATATATATATATATATATATATATATATATATTACATATTCTTCTTTTTTTTTTTAACTTCACGCTGTAACCCGCAGGGTAGCCGAAGAACCTAGTGTTAAGATACTCCATTCTCTTTCAACAATTCCGTTCCCCACTTTCCGCCGAATTGAAGCATTGCGTGTTGAGTGTCGGAGCTCAACGCCGCCCTTTGCCTTGTTACCAAACCCAAGAAATGAAAATACTAAATTTTACATTTCCTGGAGGGGAATCGAACGCACAACCTGTCGCGTTTACAGTCGCATGCTTGTGCCTCTGCGCCACGACAGGCGTTATATATTCTTCTTAATTACTAAATATAGTACATAATATAATTATTTGAAAAAATAGTATAAAAAACTACTTTACGTTGTAGAAGGTTTAGTCTATACTAATAAAAACTGAAGAAAGCAATCTCAGAACAACTCTGAAAATCGAAAACACGACACACACACATTTATACGTATCATATTTTCTATATATGTCTGTATTTTTATGTTACAAACTAAAACGTTTTATTTAGTTTTCGTACACAGAGACACAAAAAGAATGCAATTTCTGCAATTCACATAGTCTCTAAGTATAGCATAAATAATCCTACCCCCTAGTTCCGGCGCCGGCGAGTCGCACTCGACAGCCAATCAATGTAAACTATTGCCTTACCTAGTACAATAGGTACGTGTTATCGAAAGCACGCAACTCAATGGGAAATTACTATTTCGCCTTGACGCGATTGAAGTTTTTAAAATTAAGAACTTGTTTTTGCTGAATTTATTATTATTTAATGAAGATTTCCATACTTTTAAGTAGGAATATGTATAATTTAAAATTCCGCTAAACATGCCATTATGAACGAACTCTATATAGTTTACAAGAGTAGTACTGTAGCATGTCTTACTGAGAAATCCGGCGCTTATTGTATTTAAAAAGGACGAACATAAGGAATTTATTAATTATTCTTTGATTATTGAAGTAAAAACAATTTAATTTGGTTATCTACTGCTCAGAATGCAATAAGTGGGTAGTATTACTACCCACTTATTCACACAATAACTATCTTCAAGAAAGTTAATGCACATACTACATCAGCTAGACCTAAAATCTAGAGCGAAATACATAATAAATATAGATGAAAGTGTAAATCTCACATTAAATTCTTTCAGCATTGTAACAAATGGGCTGCCCTAGATGAATGTAAGGCAGAGGCACACAATGACACGTTAAAAAAGGTATAACGCAAAGCCATTATGAAAAACTACGTAGTAATTTTCAGTCGAAAGCCATTAGCTCCCCTTCCAGGAACTTAAAGTAGGACGACGTATAAATCAATTCAAACTTTGTATATTATAAATTAAGCTAGCAATAAATTGATAAGTTATAACTATAGATCTTATAATTCTCAAAAGATTATAACATAGTGACGCTATCGTGGCGCAATACGCTTGTATCTAACTGAACATAATAATTATACGTATGAATATCACATATATATGTTTTAAAAAGGATACATCTATATTTAAAAAATTAACACAATTTTTTGGCTTCCTTTTTACGAGAATGATGCGAAATACGAATCTTACGAAGAAACATGATTCTTGGCGTTTGATTATAGAGAGGTATGGAGAGCCAATATTTTTCCAATTTAATAATGCATTACTAATACATTAAATTAATAAAATAAACATTAAATATTCTACTATGCGTTTGACAAACGCAATTATATAAAGTGATATACACGTTGCTAAGACAACGCTTATCTATATATAAATACGTGAAGCAAACACTTTGTACCCCTTTTTACGAAAATAAAGCGAACGGAGGAGCATGAAACTTGGTATACTTATAGCTTATATAGAGAAGGAGTGCAGAATGCTAATTTAAAAAAAATATACATAAAATGTGTACTAAATTAATAAATTATTGTTACACACACTACCATGGTTTGACATTCACATTTATATAAAGTGACATATACATTGCCAAAGACCACGCGTTGTTAACGCGTCACCGGGGCCACTAGTTTAAAATTAATATACCCAAGTGTTTATGTAGTTTGATTGGTATCATTGTTGCATATAAAGTTTTCTCAAATGGGAAATGTTTTCTATATCCGGTAATTTCCGAAGTATATAATTCAAAAATTTAGTTACTTAAGCATTTCTATATAAAATAGCAAACATTGCTTACTAATTGTCTAAAATATATGTGTATATTCCTGCTTTAAAAAGTAAACGCCTAAAAATAAAAACTATATATAGACTTAAATATGTTACACCTCAATAAAGAGGTCTTACAAATATAAAAGTGGCCATTATGGATAAACATCTATTTTTACTTGTCTATATTGAAAACAATGTAAGGTACTATAGAGGATCAGGAATGTGGTACAACTAATTAACAAGGTATTTAAATTAGACAAATATCCTCTACCATAATTAATGTTATCAACAAAGCTATCATCATTTAGTTTTAAAACAAAAGTAACTGAGTCTGAGTCTGATGTTAAGCCCTTTGAGATTATCAAAATAGCAGGCATTGAGGTAGGCTTAATTTCAGACAAACGCACGGGCAGCGCTGTGTACGAAATTTAAAGGCTAAGGGGAATTAAGCTTAACCCTCATATTTCAAACCATTTAATCCATCCACGTTTCTGTTGGTCGTTTTTATGATAAAAAAGGATTAAGTATATCAATTTATTTGCTTCACGTTAGAATGTAGTGTTTAGAAGATATATTTTACATGGGTTTTTACCTATTTTTATCCGACTTCAAAAAAGGTGGACGTTCTCAATTCGACTGTATTTTTTTAAGATTTGACAAGTAGTTTTTAAGCTTTTGGAATAATTTTATTTACATACAACGGATCTGTATCCGTGTAAAGCTATCACGCTGTATCCCGCATATAGCAGGGTAGGCAGAGGGAACCTCTTGTTAACACACTCCGTTCTCCACGTTCCGCGGAATTGAGGCATTGCGTGCTGAGTGGCGGAACTCAACGCCGCACTTTGCCTTGTTACCAAACCCAGAAAATGAAAAATTCCATTCCCTGGAGTGGGAATCGAACCCACTACCTGTCGCGTTTACAGTCACACTTTAACAATTTTACTTTTTATTGTATTTTATATTAGTTTTCTTTCTTGTTAAAATGTTAATTTTATTCCATCCAATATAAGCCCACAGACACCATTTAAATAATGAAATAAAATTTGATTTGAGGCCAAAACATTTATTATACAATAAATTCATATCCAAAATGGACATGTTTTATCCATCAAAAATCAAGTTTATATCCTTTCAGCTGTTAAGTTGAATGAAAAGCCTACGCAAAGTAATAAATGACGTCAACAAGGTCAAATGAATAGGACGTATTGGCAGACTCCAAACGCCCACGCTGGCATCAGCTATGGTACAGACATGGGAGGTACATTTTAATAGATTAAGCTTTTTTTATGACATAAAAGAAAACATTTTATGGGCTTATTTTATGACATTTTTAAACTACAATATAGCATTCTTTTTATGTTGTTGACAAAACAAATTTGATTTTGGTCTTATTTTTTTTTCTATAAAAAATATTGAAATCAGATTCCAAAAAAATAGGAGAGAGATTTAAGTTTTTTTTTTATAATATTTCTTTTAAATAACATTTTTTTTTTCAACTTCACGCTGTATTCCGCATGTAGCGGGGTAGGCAGAGGGAACCAGAGAACCTAGTGTTAAGACACTCCATTCTCTTTGAACAATTCCGTTCCCCACTTTCCGCCGAATTGAGACATTGCGTGTTGAGTGGCGGAACTCAACGCCGCGCTTTGCCTTGTTACCAAACCCAAGAAATGAAAATACTATATCTTACATCCACATCCACATCCACATCCTATCCACAACCTGTCGCGTTTACAATCGCATGTTTGTGCCGCTGTGCCACGACAGGCGTTAAATAATATAGTTTTGAATAATAATCAAAAGTTTGCTTGGTTTGGATTATCAATTAATTATAACATAAAGAAATAAATACTTAAGTCAAAAAAATCATATATGTTAGAATTGTTAAAACAATCTAATATCGAATGTATGGAAAAGCATAGGTTGTTTTTATGTCACGATTTATTAAAATAGGGTACAGTTTACAGTGTTATTTATATAATGAATGAAATCGTCTCTAAGATATTTATTTACTGTATTTATTTGTCCTTTCCCCTTCCTTCTAGCGATTCTTAGACCCGGCAATCCTAGTCCACAAATTGCCTGTCAATACCTTGATCTCATGTCATGAAGTTTTCAATATATAAGGAAAAAATATATTTACTCCAATACAAGCGCCCTTTAAAGCTTATACGCATTACGATTGTAAATCTGTAATCCTACACCCGACCTACCTTTTCCAGGCGAACAAACAGCACCCTTTGATATAAAAATATGAACACATATTTTATAATTTTTAAAGTAATATTATAAATTATTTAATTATTTAATTTAAAGTCAAGATTATGATTTTGAAGCAGAATTCAAGGATCGTCACGAGTCTAAGAACGTCACATGCAGTAGTTGTGCTCATATATACAATTATATAACTTTTCTTAAAAAAACATTCCACAACCTGAAAAGAATAAAAAACGACCTACAAATACGCATTAGTTGACGTCAGAAATAAAAAGTAAAATAGCTTGATTCACATACAATATGAGTCAGATTTACAATTAGTGAAGTAGCTATATAGAAAGTTGGCGCCGTCTGTCCTGGGGCTGACGAAACTTGAACATCTTATAATCGGGTTAAAAGCGTAATTGCATCCTACGGAGCCAATGTTGGGTCTAGACTTACAAGCAGTACAAAATTATGCTACATAATTGTTTTTATTCTGTGTAACACTTGGCGAGCTAAATTACTTACTGAAAGCAAATTTAAGGCAAAAACGTCTAATGATAATTATACGCTTATTTGTGTTTTAAACGTATGTACATTTCATTGCTTAGAAATTTAGACTAGTTTATCTTTGTGGATATTTTTAAATGTCAGTGTACTTGGGTTCTGCACCCTTCACGCAATGTTCCTAAACAAGTGGAAAGAGGAGAACGAATTAATATAATTCATAAGTAAATATAAAAAATATTTTTATTTCTTAAAATCTTCATCCCTTACAAACTATTTACCAAAAATATTCTTTATGAACTCGGAGCTTTTCCCACTTGAAAGCGTAGCTTATACAAAATAAACATTATTCATTAAAAATACTCGTATACGTACATCATTCACAGCTGCATTTAAATGTACATTTGCAACTTCATGGTATATAATGAGCTTGAACTGGCGACACAATTATGCAAGTAGATACGAACAGGAATAGATCACATTATAGTATGTAGATATAGACGCTACGCCATATATGCCATCGTGGCTCATTTAAATTCTAATCTTAACTGGAAAATATTATTTATTCGAATAGAATTTGGAAAGCGAAACGGCAAAAAGGTTTCTAAAGATATCATATTTTTTAAAAATACTAGAACTATTACTGTGGAGGCCGCGAGTTCGCGAGAATTCCGCTGGATTGCACTAAAATATAAAGTTTTGAAAACGAGTAGAAAATGGAGAACGAAGTCTCTTAATACTCTCTGCTTTCTCCGTTGTAAGTAGGAGGCCCATGTACAAATATGTAAGTAGAACTTTAATAGTAAGTTTTCTTACGATACCATTGCGTAGCAACATGCGATGGCATTGTACTGAAAACGTGGGAAACTCTGTATTTATTATTTTTATGGTTTCCCTGATTTAGACATGGAAAGTGTGGCGTTGGGTCTCTTCACGAAAGAAAATTGGAAAATGGAATAAATTTTCTCTCAATTAACCTTAAAAATGTGAAATAATCCGCAAATACTAACAAAGAACATTAAGAACATTAACAAAGAACATTTTTTTAAAAACAAAAAAAAAAAAACAAAAATATATTAGAAATTATGTAGGCATCATAACCATTATTTTTTATTAAGAAAAACTTGCCTAATTAAAGGGCCAAATAATATTTATCATCGTAATTTGTATTCAGTAGGTACTGAAATAACGTTTCTTATTCTAGAATAAGACGTGACTTGAAATTTTTACAGCTTATATTTAGCAGTAAACACCAAAGTTTTTGTTTAGTCTGGAAAAATACCTCTAATCTAATTATAATCGAACGGAAAAGGTTAGTCCTATGGTAACAAGCTCGATGTTATTATCTAGAAAGGAAATAAGAAAAATCTTTGTATTAACTACACATATATGTACAATAATAATACATTTAAGTATATATCTGTCCCTGGAGTTAGACCTCCCGGACGCCCAAGGAAGCGATGGCTGGATGTCGTGAAACAGGACTTGAGAGCCAATGTACTGACCATGAACGATGTTAAAGACCGTGCAAAGTGGAGGAGTTTAAGTAGGAAAACAGACCCTGGCTAGAGTCGGGATAAATGCTATGCAGAAAAAGAAGAATATATTTAAGTATATCTAGTATACGAAATCAATAATAATACTTGACAATGTTAAAATATAAGAAGAAGCATATTATTTATCTATATAACAGCCTGATAATATATGTATATTTTTAAATAAATAAATTAAACCTTGATCAATTTTTATGTATTTAAAAAAGCAGTTTGACGTTTTATCCTGCATAGGTAGTTATTCAGTGTTTCCATGGACGATTGGGGCAGTTCCCGTAGGCCTCGGCTGGGGGCGGTAGAGGTGGAGCACCTTGAGGTTTTAGTGGGTATACGGACTGCCTCTTTACATCAGGCCGGAGTCCCACATAACCAGTCCGAGTCCCCGCGGGCGGTTATCCGTAACGGATTTCCTCACGTAAAAAAAAGAGTATTCAGAGTGAACATAGTGTCAAGACACTCCGTTCGCCGCTTTCCACCTGAATTCGACAAATTACTTTTAGAGAATTATATAAATGCAAAATTAACCATATAATTTTCTCAACCTAACGTAGCAAATACAAATAAAATTTAATGTAAATATTAGATAAACACTCTATTAAATTGTAAGTTAAAACTTGCCAGAGGTCAGTTAGCTCGTAAGTCGTAACCCTGTCCCAGAGAATAAATGGTGCTATAACATAGAAAGGGTCGCAAATAAAATATAGTATTTAAACGTCACTACTTTAGTTATTGGTGACCTCTCAATAATTATTGATATGGTTGCATGTTTGTAAATGTTATTATATATAGGTTCCCCACTTGAGAAACGTAAATGTTAAAAGAGAACGGAGTGTCTTAACACTAGGTTATCTGGTTCTCTCTGCCTATGCTATGTGCGGAA
This sequence comes from Philaethria dido, assembly GCA_033558755.1. Classification (NCBI taxonomy): domain Eukaryota; kingdom Metazoa; phylum Arthropoda; class Insecta; order Lepidoptera; family Nymphalidae; genus Philaethria; species Philaethria dido. The sequence goes on from JAKGSA010000452.1 coordinate 236,380, forward strand.
TACAGCGTGAAGCTATAAAATAATTATATATAGGTGTTGGAATTAATACGTAACGTTTCATAAGACATATTCAATTTTTGCCTCCCGAATCAAACTCAATTTTTCTCTATATCCCACATATAGCAGGGTAGGCAGAAGGAACCAAGGAACCTAGTGTTAAGACACTCTGTTCTCTTTTAACATACCCATTCCCCATTTTCCGCCGAATTGAGGCATTGCGGGCTGAGGGGCGGAACTAAACGCCGCGCTTGGCCTTGTTAATTCATCGTTATCAGCTTTATTAGGTACAATTATCATCTTACATCTTCTTTTTTTATGGTTATAATAAAAAATTACAATATTTTAAATATAGCTAAATTTATATTTTTAATTTTGCTTGAATATTTTAATATGAGTAACAGTGCTGCGAAATATTTACGGTAACCATACTTTAACTGAACAAACGGAAGTGGTTAACACATTATAAAAGTGGTGATTTTCATTTGAAAGACGTGAAACGCCTGGACAGCCAAAAAAAATTGATAAAGAATTAGAGGATTTACTGGAAGAAAACTCATGTTAAGCACTCAAAGAATCTACATCGTTAGAGTTTGATTTATCAACCGTAAGAAAACGCCTCAAAGCTTTGGTAATAAAGAAAGAAAATTGGGTCCCACGTGAATTAAAACCGAGGAACATTAAAAGTCCTAACTCACCCACTGTATTCTCCAGATATTGCTCGATCGGACTACCACCTGTTCTGCTCGATGGCTTATTGGATTATCATGGCAGAATCTTACATCTTATGAAGAATGTAAAAATTGAATTTATTCATGGATGGTCCATGAACGAAATGTTGTCTTGATGGGGCATCCCACTCCTGCCCAAAATATGGGTAAAAGTAGTAGAAAGTGTTGGGTGGGACTTTCAGTGATGTATTTTTTATTTTATCATTAATTTTGTTTAGAAAACACTAGAAAGTTATTTCAACACCTAAAATACTAAAATTTAAAGCTTCAAAATTATTTAAAAATATATTTTTTATAGTAAATTGTATTTTATAGCATTTCGGCTCTCGAGATCTCATTAGCGTAATAATGATGTAGTAAATCTTTCAAAATATATGGAGTATGAGGTTTTTAACGTTATTTAGGTTAACATGTTATATTACAGATCCAATTAAATATCAGAATCAGGAAAACGTATAAAAATGTAAGAAAAAGCTCAATAATAAAAGAAAGTAATTAGGTGTTTATTTATTATACCTATTTGAAAGAACGTCGTATAGTCAAAGGAATTCAATTTCCTTTTGCTGAAAGAACTGACTCTACATTGTATTGCAGTTAATTAGTTATTATTTATAAAATAAGCTTGATGAATATGTGTTATATAACACAACAAAAACAAAAACATTTTCTTTAAAGAAAACTTAAAATTATTATTATATATATA
>JAKGSA010000452.1:242816-305304 GCA_033558755.1 Philaethria dido
AAATTTCAACTGGTTAACTTTCTACGCAAATTAAATTTAAACTAGCTACGTCTTCTGTAACTGACTGAAATTCGATAGAAGTTGAGATCGAGGTAACGGGCAGCTTCCTTGAATATCTTGCGATATTTGCAAATCAATAACGCGTTTGCTCCTTTTGAATTTACTTAAATTTACTTTAAACTTAGGTAATTTGTGCATACTAACTCGCATTGCCTAGCGACGTACTCGTATATGTCACTTTGTATAAACATGGATGTCAAACCATGGTAGTGTGTGTAACATTTATTTTATTAATTTAATATACTTTTTATGCATTATTAAAAAAAAAATTTGCATTCTGCACTCCTTTTCTATATAATCTATAGGTGTGCCCAGTTTGATGCTCCTCTGCTCTCCTCTTATGCTTCACGTATATATATATATATTAGGGAATAATGACTAAAGAGTATTTATTATTTATATTGACGGATTCGATATTTGACATATGATTTGATGGTTAACCGGCTGGCGATACATTTCTAAAAAACTGTAGAATGACAGTATAAATAGCATGCGTCAGTAGAGCGGAGTACACATCTTGTTGGACTTTCGTCTGTGCCAGGTGGTGACTATGTCGCTACTCCTTTAGACTCGGCTTCCGCGACATATATATAGATATTTCAATTAATAAGGATAATGTTAGTATGTATGAAATACCACCGGGGTTTACAGGATATTGAGGTAATGCCTGTGGTCTCGGCTAGTGACGGTTGAGGAAGAAAACCACTCACTAAAACCTTAGCAGGTAATTTGGACTGACTTCCATTTGCCGACTCAGGAGTTCCACATAACCCATCCAAACCAAACTGGTAGGTAAGCGTAAGCGGCCTTACGATTAAAAAATAGAAAAAAACTATTGGTATTAATTACGGGCCCCCAGTATAGAAGCCAAACCTAATATGTATATCAACACCAAACTTAGGCATATGTTTTGAATGCGTAGTGGAATAAAAAGAAGTGTTGCGTTTTCTACTTCTTGCCGATGTCTAGAACATTGCATATTGAGTGGCGGAGCTCAATGCAACGCTTTATCTTACTAGAGCGGGGCAGTGTAAATAATTTAAATATAAACATTACTTAGCGTGTGTGAACACTTTTTTAAATTTGTTTCTTTTTTTTTAACTGCGCTGTATCCCGTATATAGCATATACCCGCAGGGTAGGCAGAGGAAACCAGAGAACCTAGTGTTAAGACACTCCATTCCCTTTCGACAATTCCGTTTCCCACTTTCCGCCGAATTGAGGCATTGCGTGTTGAGTGGCGGAACTTAACGCCGCGCTTTGCACCAAAACCAAGAAATGAAAATACTAAATTTTACATTTCCTGGAGTAGGAATCGAACCCACAACCTGTCGCGTTTACAGTCGCACGCTTGTGTCTCTGCGCCACGAAAGGCGTAAAAAAAATTATTTATTTATTTAATACTTTATTACACCAACAAAAATATAAATACACATTGAAATGAAACAAAGACAAGAAGAGAAAACAGTTTAGTGTAAAGGCGGCCTTATCACCACAGGTGATCTCTTCCAGGCAACCCCACTAAAAGTTAGAACAGAATACAAAAACATATGGGTTGGTGTACAAATGATTAATATATTTACTTAAAATAATAAAAAAAAAAAAAAAATGTCAATTTATGTAAACTATTACTTTTTGCTTTTATACAAAAGCGAGAAAAATATTAAATAAAGCCTATTCAATACTTTAAATAAAAAAAAATACTTAACTTTAACATCAATAAAATTCTATGTGTAACGTTCTCGTGAAAAAATGATATAAATTAAGTGATATATAGACATCGTCATAGATAGACCACGTAATTTACGAAAACTACATATTTAGCTCAGAAATAGCATAATTAACGAACAAACTGAAAAATGTAGGAAAATAAAAACTGACGTGACGTAAGTACTTAATCTCCATAATCTGCCGTAATTTAAAGTTGAAATATTAAAAAAGTAACGAAATTGTGCGACAAAATAAAAAAAAACATGAAAACTTCGTAACGATCATTACCTGAAAGGCTGTGAAGTGTAGCTTTGCAATTAGTATTTTATGGCAATTAAATTTGCATTAGATTCCCAGTTGCCGTGTCAATGTATGCTTCAGCTTTATTACTTTCAAGGTAGATACATCCAACAACTGTGCATGACTCAATACCCTTTTACCCATTGAACATTTTAATAAAAAAAATAAACAATAATTTATATCTCTATATGTTAATTAACAATGGTTAAAATATTAAAAAAATATATCGCTTCAAAATGTTATATTAAAAACAGGCAATTTGCTCACATTGGCGAAGCTATTAAAAAACCTTTTCATACAATTTTCGAACAAAGAGCACAGCAAAAAATCCATCCGTGGCGCTTAAAAGTGAATAACTTCATTTAATAATTAATAACTGTATGAAAAATGCGATTAGTGTATCACTCCGTTTTTAAAATGGGCGACAATAACATATGTGAATAGTCTATTATTTTGTTCATAATGTCGTATATTAAATTTTTTGAAAGTATTCTAAAATTTTCAAATCAAGGCAAAGAAAAACCTATACGACACATGTAACTATCCCCAGATTCAGATTTGAAATTACGACTGTCGAATTCAGGTACGTTTTATATTAAATTTATTTATTGTTTATTGATTTATAATAGCTTTTTATTATCTAAAGCAATACAGCCGCAAGAATCAAAAAAAGTTGTAAAATATACTAGAAATTTAGGCAAAGGTGCAACTTATTTAAGAATTGATCTATTAAAGTAGTTTTAGGAGCTGAATATATTATATGATAATAGATGAGGCCCCACAGAGTGCATTCACCGACAGCGGAATCGCGTGAGGCGCCATGCTCGATAACACATCATCGTAGTACAGCTATAGCTTTACTATTCCAGGGATATTAGAGATATAATTTTTCATTATAATGATAGCCTTTTTAATGATCGTAGCCGGCCATTATATTTACTACTCTCTTGTTAGCAATTCTATAGGAAAAAATTGCATAGTTTTATAGATAGAGCAAAGTGTAGATTTGTTACTAAAATTATGTTAAAAATTTTACAAGTTATGATGCAAGAAAATATATAATATATGTAGTCATTTATCTTATAACATTTTTGTTTAATTTACGCTTTATTTTCTTCCGCATAAAACGGTAGTGTCAGAGAGAACCTAGTATCAAAAAAACAATTTAAAAAAATCCTGGCATTGCATGAGTGGCTGAACCCAATGCGGCGTTTTGTTTCAACATAATTTAAATATGATGACCCTGATTGAGAATTGTATCTACAACAATAGTTAGAGTCCACTGTGCTATATTGGCCCTCGTAAAAATATGTAAAATTGTATTTTTAATTTCTGCAACAGTTAATTGCAAATTTTCCAAGTGTGACTCATATATAAAGGCATATCATAAAATCCCTGCCTGTGGGATACCCTATGTGAAAACCTGACCTACCCCACTCAAATGGAATGTGAGTAATTGCAGAATTTATTGCATGTTGCTAAAATTTGGGGTAGATCTCATTCACCAATTTAGTGAGAACAGTGTCAATATATTTAACTGCATGCGAGGCCTTTATTTCCTTTATATTGTAAGCAGACAAAAATAAAAACATTCTATGACCTATTTTTGTATTAGGTTAGAATCAGATATACAGAATTATTTAGAAGAATTATTGTATGTGTGTTTTAGATATAAATAAAAATAATATTTTGACTTTAATAAACCTTATATCAAAGATAAATAAAGTATTTTAATCCTTAGACATGATATTAAATGTCCATGTTGAAAATATGATCACATTATGATAGCTCTGGTCCATAGACAAGTACTAATCGCAATCAAATAAACTAAGCATTTAAAAGTTAAATATGACTCGATAACAATTCTGCACTACTTGAAAATGTTTTAAAACATTATAATATAATATAAATTGCTGCTAACTACTACTCTGTAATATCCACTTGCTTGAATTTTTTAAGTGCAATAAAGAATATTTATTAAATTGTACATAGAATATGCACTATTTGTAAAACATATTTATAACTGTGTAATAATTTAGTTTTTTTATATGAATATGATTTTAAAATACTACTTAGCTATTATCCTAGACTACATTTTCTTGTACAATTAGAATTATTATTATAATAAAAAACATAAATTTTTGATTGTATTTATAATTTTTAGTTTTAAATGATACTACAACTCATGATTTATTTTTATATTTAATCTTTATTTCTAATAAATAACAAAATTTTAAGAACAAAGTTATGACTAAGTTAATGTATGGAACAGCCAATTTAAAGTGATAAACATCACGAGCCCTTCACAAACTTATTTACATTAGCTGCCCCTCCCATGACCTGAATCATTACATCAACTTCTACAATTTACATTAAGGTAGGTCTAAATGTGTTCAAATGCAATGCCTAATGAGAATGGTTTTTATTTACAATATGTCATAGAATTAATTTTGAATATATAATTAAATGCTTATTGTTGTATTTGTATTACACATAAATATTTTATGTTTAATTAACATAAAAGTATTAAATCAAATTTCAAAAATGTTGTTGTAATGATTTTTTTTATATTAATTATTACAATATAAATAAAGGATTAAATAACTATTCTAAAAATATCATAATATTAAATAAATGTAATATTTGGTTTCAAGAGATAACAAAGAAAAATATTAATCAATTTATATGCTTTGTTCTTTATTTAATTGCTACGTTTTATTTTAGTTTTAAGTAATATGTTACGAAATAGTCTACGATTTCACGCACGAAATATTATAAAAACTTTCTTGTAATATCTTTAACAACAAAAGATATCAATTGTTTGGTAAATATAAATAAAAACAAAAGTAATTATTGATAAATAAATAATCATTCAATTCATAGTTATTATAGTACAGCGACTATCACCTCTGAAAAAATCAATAACAGTAACATTGACGCAGATTGTTCGTTCATTAAAATTAAGTAGGTGAAAAACTTGCTTACCGGATTGTAAACTCCAAGCGAACTTTATTGACGGGTCACAAATATTCTTTAAAGGATTACAATTACAATATTCAATTTATTTATTTCTCAACAACAATCGCAAGACTCGCAAAACTATTTGACAATTAATCACATATGATTTGACAGTTTCGGATTTTGACATTTACACGGTTCGTTATACGCATTTTACAATATGTGTCTAAATAATGTTTAAGACAGAAAAAAAACATTAATTTAAAAGATAATGAGATAAATATAATAAATATTACTAATGTGATAAATAATACTCTTAAATATTTACTTGCTCTAACATTTTATAAATCACTTGAAAGGTTATATTTCATAGATTGGTTATAATGCTAAAATAGGAGTGGTTAAAATCATAACCTAAGTGTTGTAATAATAATTGTTTACTTCAAATATAAGAGAACATTATTTTATAAACCTTCCTTAATTATATATATGAGCAACAAGCTACAGAACTCGTACACTAGCACTTAGAACATTGATTTTCACTTTTTTTCCAATATCCATAAAAGTCAGCGTACTTTCTCAGCGTAACTACTCCATTTAGGACCAAAAATTACTGTGTAAACAATTATTTCTTAATTTTTTTTATTTGTGTATTATTTTCTATGAAAAACAATAAAATAATACTAATTATTGTGTACTATTTATCTAACTATATACTGATACTATAATATTATATAAAGAAAACACTAGATAAATATAATCATATTATATTAAGCTTATGGGTGCATCACAAGGTACAGTCTAATGTCTAAAATGTAATTGTTGATCATTGCTTTCCAAGACAATGCTACTTAAGAGCTTTTCGTATATTTTTAATTCAGAGCTTTATCATATCTTGCTGAGATATCTTGCCAGTTGGCAACATCAAATATTGCCTTCACATAGTCAGCTCGTACATTCTTGTATTGTAAATAGTAAGCATGTTCCCATACATCAATTCCAAAGAGAGGGATGATTCCTGGAAAAATAATATATACATATCAATAAAAAAATTTTCATATGTAAAAAATCATAACTTATTAAATATTAAAATATCATAATTAGTGAATGATCTTTAAGCTAAGTGATAATACAGTTCATTATACCATTTTATTAAACATGACCCTATCCAGTATACTTAAATTGCTTTACCTACATTATTTTATTGTGACTATTGCAATTCTTATCACAAAAAAAAAATTACATAATGAAAAAGTACAACTAAAGTAATTACTCAAAAACTATATTTTAAATTATACTATATACATGAGTAATGCTTTTGCTTTTCAAAACACTTACATATTAAATTATTATGGCAATTTTAATTGTAATACAATCCAAAATCACATTTATAATAAAAAAGATTTTCTAAGAGTTTTATGACTTTAAAATTGTAGCAAAACAATTTTACACCATATATTTTAAATAGTTTTAAATTTGTTGTAAAAAGAAATAAATTAAAAAGTACAATTATTTAACTGTCAAGATAATTGATTGAAAGTCAGGTTTCCGTTAAACCTATTATATTTATTATATTTACCAGTAGTTGCCTGTAGAGGATCTTGGTTTTGACATGTAGCAATCTGTAACTTCTTCATAGACTTATTATAACCGAGCCAGCCCCAGCCTGATCCTTGTACACCCACTGATGCAGCTGCCAGTTGATTTTTCATGTTTTCGAGTGAACCAAAGTCTCTGCAAATAATAATATTTAAGAAATATAATATATGCTGATATTTTTTAGTTTTTGTAAAACAAAATACTATCAATAAAACAGTCTGTCCAACCTACATTAAAAAACAACAATTCTAGAAATAAACTAATTATATCTATACTTCTATACAACCATCTAAAAATATAATTCAACTGAAATTAAATTAATTATATGTCGAGTCACTAATAGTAAAAAAGAGAAGGTAATATAAGAATAGAAATTTGAACATTTTAAGAAAGTGGGGGAGTAACGGCCCACATTCACAAGACATAAAAAAATTAAAAATACAAAAAAACATATATAGAAAGAGATATCTATATAAATAATTATAATTAATAATTACTTCTCAATAGCTTTGGAGAGAACATCAGATGGTTTACCACCTTTAGGGGACAGGTTCTGCCAAAAGATTGTATGGTTAATGTGACCTCCTCCATTGAACTTGAGAGCTGGGGCCAAATTGATAACTGTCTGTATGTCACCTATAGATAATGAAATAAATCTAGCTATAATAGGTACATAATCATATTTTTATTTACTTTTAACACTAAATAAATTATTGTATTGCTTTAAATACTAAAATTTGACAAACTTAGACCTACATGAAAAATACAATACAAACAAAGTATACCTCATTACTACTACTGTACTAACATTTTTATATAATTTTAATTTTACATTTAAATTACAGAAGTGATAACAAAAAAAACATAAATTACTGTTTTAGTGCTTGTTGCAAGGCACAAGATGGCTCAGTCTTACATGGAGACAAGTTACACCACAGTATGGAATGATTTACATGACCTCCACCATTAAACTTAATAATACTAAGCAAAGATAGTAATGTGTTTACATCTCCTGCTGTGTAAAGGCGAGTATGAAATTAGATATTTTTGTTTCTTTAACAATAATCAAAATATATAAATAAAATATATTCATAAATACAACCTTTAGATTGAGCCTGTGCTAGTTTTTCTTCAGCAGCATTTAAGTTGTTTACATAAGTAGCATGATGCTTGCTATGATGCAAGCTCATTATTTCTCGGCTGACAACAGGCTCCAGAGCATTGTACTCATAAGGTAGCTCTGGTAGGGAATGTTTTTGACGAGATGCCCCAACACTAAAAGTCAAATGTACAAAATATTGTAGAATAGACAGTAAATAAGATTTTAATAAGTTGTATTTTTATTATATATCTGTTATATATAATAATTGATCTTTATTAATAAACTAATATGAAATAACAGTAGGACAAAGTTCATGAAAATATAACTGTTACTTTATATTTTTTGTTTATGTGATAAACACAGTTGGTTGACATGAGAAGTAGTCGATAAAAAGGAATCCGGTAATAATTAAAAAATATAAATACAAATTGTATATATTTACATTAAAGTCCCAAGCCTGCGGGTGGCGAACATTTTGACGTGCTGTTTCAGTGGAAGCGGATCCGGTTCCTAAGGAATAAGTCAAAAGCCGGCGAAATTCTCAATGAATATATTCGACTTTCATGTAATATAATTATAATTGTTACGCAATGAATTGCGATATCGTGTCGGCTCACAGCTGAAATCTGTCAAGTTTGGAATGTCAAAAGTCACACAGTACCATCGCGATTTATGTTTTCCACTTATGAAATATGTACTTTAAATATAAGATACGAAATATATACCTACATATAAATACGTAAAAAAATTGGAGTTTATATATTACAAAATTGAAATTATTCTAAAAATTCTGCAGTATTGCAGTTTTCCAATTATAGCGCATAATGCGACTCAATGGGGTACAATGCAGAGGTAATGTATTTCAATGCCTTATTAGAACGTGCATATTTGAATTGATTATTGATGTGAAAATTATATAAACTTGAAAAGTGACGTAGAAACGAAATTTATAGCTCATATTAAAGTAATGTAAAACAATCGACACAACTAAAAAAGAAAACATATTTTCTGTTAGTGAGTTGGCATTACTTCCGTATCACCCGAATGCAGTATTTTTCTAATTGCTCGATTGTGCAAAGCCTTATAATTGAAACATTCACCGTTGAGCACTATGCTGTATAATGTGCTTTAGTGCTGTAATTGGAAAACTACCTGAAATTGTATCAACAATATACTGTCAATTGTCATCTGTCAGTTATCACGCATAACCAAAGCATTAAAAAATAACTTCTTATTTCAATTAGAATTAAAATCATTGTTAGACCTTACTTAGTCAATTACAAAATGTTAGAAATAATAAACGGATTCTTACTAGTTTATTTCATTGTCCTTTGTACGCTTAGTGCTATTGTGCCCATATTAGTCAAACCAGTAAATACATTACCATTCTTATTTATACTAGAATTACAATATACTTTTTCAATTTCAATTACAATATACTTTTTCAGATAGCAGCATGTTTAGCGAGGCCCTCCAATGAAGAACGAAAGATATTATCTGAATTAGTTCAATTGAAAGCAGAACAACAAAATATATCAATAAAAGATGAGTTTGCAGTATATTCCAAGTTACAGAGAAGAATAAATAAACTTGACAGTGAACTAAAAGAGAGTTCACAAGCTAGATTAACTAATAGTTTAGCTATTAAAGGTTCTGTTAATGTTATTCTTCAAGTAGTAATAGCATTAACAATTGTTTTGTCAGTAATTTGGTTTAGACGTGAACCAATTGTAGCTTTGAGAGGTGACCTTTTCCCTCTTACCTCCATATTAAGATATCCTAGTGACATACCTAATGCAATTTCAACTCATATGTGGGTATTAATTTCAAATGTTTCTATTAGATGTTTATTAAAACCTGTTATATCTTAGAACATTTTTTATTAATAATTTATTTGTATTTTTAGTATGAGACAGAAAGGTGTGGGAAAATAATGAATACTCTTATAATTTTTTAATTATTTATTGATTTAATAAACAAATTTATAGTATCTTATACTCAGTCTGACATACGTCCAAATCTTTCCTTTGACAAATATACATTCATAAATCTGCTTACCAGTCCCTCTTAACAAGAATCAACATTAAATCTAAAATATTTATGCACTAATAAGAAAATAATAAAACTTATATCATAAAAAAGCATTATCAACTAAAAACTTTTTAAGAAAGAGCCCTTTAAAATAATGAAAGTACCAAAGTAACTAATATTTACAAGTGCTATATCACAGCTCGCAACTTACTAATCCTGTGCTAGGCTGAAATTAACATAATTAGAGAAACATTACTAATGATATGGGCTCTTTCATTCTAAATAAAACTTGTATATGTATGTACTTAGCACAATTACAGTGTTGCAATTAAATATTATATTTTGTATACAAAAAACAAAGAAACAATAAAATGTATGTAAAATAGACCAATAGTCAATTTTGACAAAATATCTTTTTTTATACCCAAAAACTGAATGTTATATTATTCATGTATGTTCTACTATAACGTTTTAAGTGAAGTTATAAATATTTTCCTAAAGTTTTACAAAATTGTCACACAAAATAAATTACATTCAGAACTAAATCAAAAAAATTCTTTCACTACATGAATCGGTGAGTGTAGAAACAATGTAAATCAGGTTTTTCAAGTTTTGCAGGACAGAGAAAAACAACACGCATCTTGTCTTTCTAAGCTAGTTTAAATCGATTACGAAGTTTTGAATTTTTTATGACTTACGTTGTTTCTGCACTCACCAATTCAAATGTATATGATTATTTTTTTATTATAGTTACTGAAACATTTAGCTATTATAATATAATGATTCAACAGAATTTTACATTCAAATTTATTCATTCCGAATCTTATTGATTTTTTATACAAAAAAAGCATTGGCTGGTTGTTTTTTAAAAGTGGGTACATTTTAAAATTAAAACTAGACTAGAAATTGCGACTACATTATGCAGATGTAAGTAGGCCAATTATTTGACATCATATACATAGCAAATAATCCTAACTCACGTTACTTCCCCATACAAATATATGGCAGTAACTTTGATTCACAAATATTCAAGATATTTATAATATATATTCATATATATATGAGGAACAAAGTTTATTAATCCTGATGGAACATTCTTTTAAGGGTATATGGTTATATTTAATATTATTTAATATGATTTTTATGCAACAATAATACATTTTAAGCAAATATAAACAGTGATATATTTCAAACAAACAATATAAGAAACTTTAAATATCTAATAAACATACATGATAAATTGTTTCTGTAAATAAATGTACAACATAATATATAAAAATCTATATAAGTAATATAATATAAAAAAAATATTTCCAAACACACCATATATTTATAAATACAATTTCCAGAATTTCTTGACATTTAAAAAAAAGACTTCAAGCCTCATTCTGAATACAAATATATTCTTAGCCAAGAATAGAGTTAGAATAAGAAAATGACATGTATTACATTATATAATAAAATAGGGATATGTTTGGAAAATCATTTATATAGTGCTATGGATGATACAAACTTTTTCCTTTATCAGTTGAACATAGAGACTGTGAATAAGACACCATTGACAATTTATGAAAATGGTTTAACTATTTACAAATTTGTATGATATCTACAATCATACTTTTAGCTTATCATAAGGAACAAGTATTTAACAGATATTTAACTATATAAATACTTATAAAAACAAAATATAGCATGCCAATGATCTAAAATTTAATTTTACAAATTGAGGTTAAGTCTAGGTAAAATGTAGACTAGCCTCATGCAACGGTCATAGGTGAAACTCACAAAGGAATGCACCACAGATACAAAATAAAAAAACGATTTTATTTTTCCAGCATATAATCTAAAGATCACACAACTTTTAACTATATATTAACTTCAGTAAATTTAACTTATTTCTGAATTTCGAGAACATGTACTGTTTTTTTAAAGTATTTTGTATCGTTTACACATCATATGTAAGATATTATAGTAGCTACAAATAAATCGGTGCAGTACTGTAAACCGGCTCTATGCTGAGCGTCTACGGGTAACTCTGGAACGTACCTTAGTGGGAACACTAAGTATTTTCATAGAAGGAGTTGTTGAAATGTGTTGTGAGGAGATACACTACAGCTTCATATGTGGACATCATGATCGCTGTATTTGGTATTTGACGGACTAGTTGTGTGCCGAGACCCCTGAAAAAAACAAACATTTATAAATTATTTTCATATCCTATGTGTACTTTGGGCAATAATGGTGTAAAAATACAAATTAAATATTGTATTTACCTACATAATACTAAAAACTACATACTACCACATTGTTATATATTGACATCTAAAAATCAACGTGTTTATTTATTGTAAATGAAAAATGAATTTTACAGAAAAAAGGCAGTTGGTCAATTGTGCCTAAGTTGGTCATATAGATATGAGGTAAAAAAATATCGTTCGAGTCATCTGATACAGTTTGGAAGATCAATTTCATTAAAATTCTAAAAATAGAATCTCATCATGCCTTAAGAAATCGAAGGCGTGTCGCATATGTCATTGTTATAACCTCAAGACACCGAGTCAATTAACGTCGCAAATTCCTTATCGTTCTGATAATAGATTATAGCAATATGTTAATCTTAGTAATATTTTTTTATATGTAAATCGATCATTTTGCAGTCTGTTTTCAGCGCAAATGTAAGCATAATCAATCTTGTCAAATTAAGACGTAGAAAAATGCAATATGGAAAAGTTTTTGGTCTAAAAATTAGCATTTTACTGTGACTAAAACAGTTATCGTTTTTGCGAAAAAAAGTATATATATATACTTCTAGTTCCGGTACGACAAAAAATCTTATTATTAATACGTTTTTATTATTAAAAAAAAACATGGACAAAAACAAACTGTGTAAAATTAGTTAAACATTTATATGTTTTAAACTATAAAATGTATATAATTCTTGAATATTTGGATTTATATAAATTATAATAATTGGTGAATGGTTCTGATATATAAATCAGGACAAGTGTCTGTCAAGTGTCAATATATTTTTTTTTTTTTTAACTTCACGCTGTAACCTGCATATAGCAGGGTAGGCAGAGGGAACCTGAGAACCTAGTGTTAAGACACTCCATTCTCTTTCAACAATTGCGTTCCCCACTATTGAATATGTATATATCTATTGCATATTAACAAAAAAAATATTTTTTTTTACCTATATACTCCACGGTAACCTTCTTCCATCCATACAGTGTGAAGTGTTTGCCAGAATTTCCGATACTTGTCGCCTTCTTCTCTCAGTCGTGTTCTTGCTACCTCTGCAATAAAAAGGTACAATCGAATAAAAATGCTACTCAATCTTTAACTATATGATTAGAATTAAAAATAATTATTAATAAAATTATTTATTTTTTTATTAAAGAACCTTGACGAAATTCCGCCAATTTTGAAAAATAATGTAATTTAGTTGCGGAACTTTTGATTAATGAGGCAAAGGAAATAAGAAATGAAATAATTACATATTTTCAATTTTTATATGTTGGTTTATTTGAAAAGTTGGTTTATTTCGTGGTGAAGAGGCACAAGCACAAGCGTGCGACTGTAAACGCGACAGGTTGTGGGTTCGATTCCCACTACAAGAAATGGAATTTTTCATTTCCTGGGTTTGGTAACAAGGCAAAGCGCGGCGTTGAGTTCCGCCACTCAGCACGCAATGCCTCAATTCGGCGGAAAGTGGGGAACAGAGTGTCTTAACACTAGGTTTCCTCTACCTACCCTGCTATATGCGGGATACAGCGTGAAGCTATGTATGTATGTATGGATGTAAATATTTTCAAGTGGGGTTCAAGTCATATTTTAATTGCAAGCAATTTTGAATACATCGGTATTACGTATCCTAACTTTAATTTTTAATGATTATCAAATTACAAGTCGACAACCATTATTATACCTAATACCTATTTTAAGGAATTATATTTGTTTTTAAAGTTTTAAAGACCATCGTGGCACAGTTGGACAGCGTCTGACCGCAAACGCGATAGATTGTGGGTTTGATTTCCACTTGAAGGAAAACTATTTTCTTTAATTAATTATTTATGATAAGATAATTTCACAACGCAATGTCTCAAATTCGGGCGGAAAACAGCGAAGAAGTGTCAACACTAAGTTCAATACGACTATATGTATAAGTAAAGAAAGTTATTTATATATATTTAGATACATATAAAGAGATTTAAACTAATATTTAGAACACAATTGTCACACTATCACAGTAAATCGCACTGATAAGTTGACCTAATAACATCATGGTATCTTGATGTATTACCGTAGTACATGTAGTACCTATTGATTTGTTGCACTCGTAAGATTTTTCTAATTCAACATTACCAGCCATCGACCCACATATATACGAGATACGAGATAAACAAGTTATAATAAAAAGCACAATAATAAAAATATGTTTGCAATGTCTGTTCTTATCGTCTATCTATTTATAATTCTGTGCAAAGTCCGACTGTGAAATCTTTTTCTAATGAAAATAACTTTTAAAAAAAAGGGTTATTTGAAATTCAAAACGAAAATATATGCTACGAAGATAAAAACGTACACAAAAACTAAGCTTCAAAAAGGTTACGAATATTTTTGACGTTTTTTCTTTGGAAACTATCGATCATATGTATTTCATGATCATATTCATTTTTTAATGTGACTTAAAACCTCTTTCTCTACTTACGTTACTCTAAAAAATTCTCATAAGAATGTTTTTACGTATAAATTTTTAATAGAAATTTGACGATATCTTAAGAAACGTCTTCAATCGGAAGAGTATTTCAAATAAATACTCTTACCTAATAAAACCTACCTAATAAACACTTTTTGTGCTTTTATAAAAGATTGTGTGCAAATAAAATAAAATAAATAAATATATTTGTTTAAAACGATTTGATTTCTCCTGTGAGTGTTAAAAGTGTCGTTATTCTGACAACGATCTAATACGCCTCTACTACTACATAAAGGGATGAAAAATAAAGAAAGAAATACCATAACATTTTCTCTATAAAAACTAGATACTTATCGTTAATTACAGCCAAATTACGTAAGATCTATAAAACTTTAGCCTATGAGTAATTTTGATGTATAAGCTATATTAATATAAAGTTACATCTAGATCCGTTCTGTAATATTTACGTAAAAAAGTAACAAGCATACATCTATCCTCACAAGCTCTTATATATAATATAAGTAGCATTAAATCTTAAGAGAACGGAGTGTTTTAACACTAGATTCTCTGGTTCCTTATGCCTACCCTACGTATGTGCGGGATACAGTGTGAAACTACTAAAAAAAAGCATAACACTCACCATGTGGATAAGCAATACAAGAAGCGACTGTTTTGGAAAAGGCTCCAGCTGCCATAAACTCTAGGAAGTCCCTCGGCGACCTCTGATCACTGGGGACACCGTCCAAAGAGCGCGCCGCCATTAGCCTCGCTTTAACACCCTCGTATAGAACAAAATGTACCACAGTCTCACTGATGCCCATATACGAGGCTGTAATACCTTTGTAAAAACCTCTTATACCCTGTAACAATTATAAATATTTTGATATTACATATACAGTCGTGGCACAAGCGGGCGGCAGTACACGTGACAAGTTGTAGATTCGATTCCCGCTCCAGGAAATGAAAATAATAAATATTTAAAATAATTAATAAAAAAGCAAAGCGCGGCGTTGAGTTGCGCCACTAACACATAATGCCTCAGTTCGACGGAAAGTGGGAAAGGGAAATCTTAAGAGAACGGAGTGTCTTAACAATAGGTTCTCAGATTCCATCTGCCTACCCTGGTATGTGTGGGATACAGCGTGAATCTAAAAAAAATATCTACATGAGAACTAAAGAGACGTGATAAAAACAATACAGAAGGAGTATTCTAAATATTTGCATGAAAATTCAATACATTTGTAATGAGAAGCGTGTGAAATAATAACTAACATGTTATGGGAGTAAAATAATGAATATATTTAATCCCTTTTTTACGTACACAATCTACATATAACACGAATTTTATAATAATTTAATGAATAAACATAAACAAGCCATGTTTTGCCGAATGCTTTAGATAAACGCAACAAAATAATATAAAAAATAAAAAATATTGCCTAAACAATAAATAGTGATAACAACACAAAATAGTTCAGTAGCTACTTTAAATGATATATTCAATACAAATAGGACACGAAAGTTATCGCGAGTATCAAGTTTTTAATATAAATTTTGCAAGATTCCCATAATAGATCTGATATAATAAAATAACACATATAAGGTATGATATAATGAATGATAATTTTGTATACGAGTATATCAGTATGAGCGCATTTTTAAGTGTGAAAAAGCAGTAACGCGTTATCAATAACACTCAAGGTAAAGACGACCCTGTCACGCTTACAACTACAGTCTACAGCATCAATTGATTTCAAGGATTTGTACTATGTTTATCGTTGTCTATGTATTTAATCTTAGTTTATGTGTGTGACCGACTGACAGTTCATATTATGGTTGTTATAAAAAGTACTTAATATTACAAACATTTTTTTTAGCTTCACGCTGTATCCCGCATATAGCAGGGTAGGCAGAGGGAATCTGAGAACCTAGTGTTAAGACATTCCGATCCCCACTTTCCGCCGAATTGAGGCATTGCGTGCTGAATAAATTACAAATATGGTAAAAAAATCTAATAAATTAACCTATGTCGTTGTATTACGCTCAATATTTAAATTTAATTGTTAAATTGTTTATGTAGTAAATAAACAATATAAAAAAGTAAAGAACTAAAAAAAATTGGTTAAACATATAATTAAAATTTATAAACATTATTAAAAACCGAACGACGAACGAATGTTTCCTACGTGTATGATTAACACCTTAAAATATCAAAAATACATGTATTAGGCATATATCTTAGAGTTACAAAACCTTTGAAAAAAATTTATGCCTTATTCTTTTAACTCCAGCCAAGAACATAAACAAAAAAGTATATTCACCGTTTTAGCATATATCCTCTTGATACATTGCCACGCAGTTATATTTTGTCCGTCGAGCTGAAGCCGCGTTTTGACAAACCAAATGGGATTAGTCATTGTGCATGATACGAACCCTGAAATAGAAATTATATTTTATTTATTGTTTAATCAATTAAAAAAAAAACCATATAGTTTTTTTTAGCCTCACGCTGTATCCCGCATTTAACAGGGTAGTCTTTGTCTTGTTAACAAACCCAAAATAAAATAATAAACTTTTACATTTCCTGGAGTGGGAATCGAACTCACAACCTGTCGCGTTTACAATCGCACGCTTGTACCTCTGCGCCACGATAGGCGATAGATATTAAATTAAAAGTTCATTAAACAGCACATGTAATAAAACGTATGATAACCCCAAAAATGAGAGAAAATTACAATAAGGAACAAGAAGTACGTCTTTTCATATGTATACACTGCGTGAGTAGTAGCTTTATAAAGCTGTGACTTGTTTTGATGCTGATAGAAATAAATATCTGTTTTTAGAATACTACACTATATAAATTTTAACGACATAATGTATCAACATTATTTATTTTCATACTAGCATATCTTTGATTTAATATTAACAATATCTAAATATAAAAAAATACTACCGGACTGAAAAAATCTCTAAGCAGACATTTTTTTTAATGGCAGAGGAAATCTGAGAACCTAGTGTTAAAACACTCCGTTCCCCACATTACGCTGAATTGAGGCATTGCGTCCTAAGTGGGCGGAACTCAACGCCGCGATTTGCCTTGTTACCAAACCCAGAAAATAAAAAATCCATTCGCTGGAGTGGAATCGAACCCACAACCTGTCGCGCTTACAGACGCACGCTTGTGCCTCTGCGACACGACAGGCGTTTTTAAGGCGTTAATAAAGATAGGGCACACGCGACCGTAAAGAATGACACACATACCTACTAAATATTGTTTTACAATATGTTAAGAATTTATTACCACAACGTGCTATTTCTAGGCACTTTAAATAAAACGTATGAGCGTACACAAAAGATCATTTACCGGATATACACTACTGGTTGTTTTTCAAGATCTGATATATCTATTAGAACACAGTAAATATATTGTAATTTTTTAATGTATTAAAAATAAAAGTAAAAAAAAACGATAATTATGTATTATTTGTTAAAATGTATCATTCAATATCTTTCTATAGTAACTGAAAAAAATATGGATGCTTGATATCTTAACCTATTAGGGTTCATTTGAGAGACAATTTGAGCATTAATGATTTTGACGATAATTTCGACTTTAATACTGTTTTTAAAAATGGAATTCGGAGGAAAATCGATATAGTTATAGTTAACTTTTTTAGCTCTACTTCTGATACCATTGAAATGTTTGAAACTACATTTTAAAACATACTATATATTTATTATTTTTATATTTCGTGACTTAAATAAAAAAAAACAAATTAATTATTAAGTTAAATTCAAATTAATCAAGTTAAAAACATTATATTAACTTGTAAACACAAATACATGGCATGCTCCTCATTAGTGTTCCTGAAACTACAGAACGCCATAATGATAGATTTAGCAACTTTCAAAGAATATAGCAAAAATTAACTGATTGGGCTGAGGTTGGGCTGAGGTTTGGTTCAGGTTGGGCTCAGGTTGGGTATATTTAGGGAAGCTGATATACTTTTAGGAAACGCGGTATATTTATGGACGCCGGCACATGACACATGGATGACAGAACAAGATGTAAAGTTCTTTTGGAATTTCACTCTCAAATTTTCCTGGCTACCTCTTTTTAGTCTTATTGGACCTTTATTGAGCTCGTCATTTTTCTTTCCTGACGACCTTTTTTTTTAAAGTCACTCAATTCCAAATTTTTTGTCTCGTTTCTTTTTATACTAATAAATCACCCAATAATTTATTATCATTTACAAAAGGTAAGCCGATGAAAATCATGTTATATGAACATTTCGCCACTGGTGACAAATCACTACGTTTTATTAATAGATAGACATATTATGTCAAGCTAGCAACGTTCGTGAACACTTCGTACCATGTAAGAAAGTCAGTTTACATATTTATTTAATGTTGCTAAAACCAAAGTGCAACTGTCGGAATCAATTTCAATAGTACAAAACAGCTCTTCTATTTACGTTCATTGAGATTGACCTAATAATAAAGTTGGCAAACAAACTACTTAACGTTATATATACTTTGCTTTTAATTTATTTGTACACAAAACAGGACATTTTTAAAATAAACTAAATTAATAAATAAATAGTATTATTTATTAGCTTCCTACAAATAAATTTAGAATTTCTCGTCATTATCTTTCCCGTTAAAGCTTATCTCTTAGACAAGCCAAATCGATAACACTTAGTGACTTTTAATGGCTTTACGGCTTAACGAGACTTTAATTTTTTAAATAATAATACTTATTGAAATTAAATATATTAAATATACACATGTTTACACTTCATAGTTTTAGGCACATGCTAAAATAGCTATATTAACTAATCTGATAACATTTAGGCCTGTCGTGGCGCAGAGGGACAAGCGTGCGACTATAAACGCGACATGTTGTGGGTTCGATTCCCATTCCAGGAAACGAAAATATTAAATATTTATAAGGGTACAAGGGAAAGTGCGGCGGTGAGTTCCGCCACTCAGCACGCAATCAATTCGCCTCAATTCGGACTTTACACTAGGTTCTCTGGTTCCCTCTGCCTATCATGTTATGTGCGGAACACAGCGTGAAGATAAGAAAGTATATAATTATATATTATAGATAGTTCTTAATTTTGTTTAGTAAAACGCCTGTCGTGGTGCAGAGGCACAAGCGTGCAACTGCAAACGCGACAGGTTGTGGGTTCGATTTCCACTCCAGGAAATGTTAGTATTTTCATTTCCTGGGTAGTAAGGCAAAGCGCGGCGTTGAGTTCCGCCACTCAGCAAGCAATGCCTCAATTCGGCGGAAAGTGGGGAATGGAATTGTTGTAAGAGAGCGGAGTGTCTTAACTCTAGTTTCTCGGGTTGCTATATGCGGGATACCCCTGCTATATGCGGGATACACCGTAAAGTTAAAGTTTAATTTTTCATTTCACATTTTTTTGTACTGGAGGAAGTTAATCGTTGTTGTTCTTAGATGATTTGCCTACTTAAATCGGGGAAAAACTTATACATATATGTAATAAATTTCCCTTTAACTTGGCGTCCCCTTAAATTGATTAGCTATATTTATCCGTATTAATGAGAATCATTATCTAAATAATTAATTATATTTAGAATTTTATCTAGAAACGTCGAAAATATGAGAAGTGATATTTTATAACCATAACATAAGTACTTATAAAAAAATTTTTCAACTTAGTTTCATTTCCATTCCCCATCCAAATTAAGACGTTAAGTAACGGAAATCAACGCTACTCTCTATTCTAACAGAATGGGAAAATTGAAATAATTTAAGATCACGAGTGGAAATCGAACTCCAAACCATCACATTCATAGTTAAATACTGTAATTTTTTTATACCTGCTGCGCTAGCCGCTGATAAATGAACGATGGGTGTGTCCGGTGGTAAGTGTTGGTTAAATATCGCCTTAGCCTGTGAATATGTGCAGAAGTAGATTGCTCTTGAGGGCGCCACGCCCACTATATTCGGTCCTAGCCCTTTGAAAAGCGCTCGGGCACCTTCATTTTGAACGATGTGCCTAAAAACAAATATATTTTTAAAATATTTATTAAGTAATTATTTATTTGGAATTATTGAAAGAGAATGGAGTATCTTAACACTAGGTTCTCTGATTCCCTCTGCCTACCCTGCTATATGCGGGTTACAGCGTGAAGTTAAAAAAAATAAAAAAATATTAAGTATAAGATATAGGGAGGTAAATATTGGAACCGTAGCGTTTGGCGCTCCGCTCTCTCTGACTACCCCGCTAAGGACAAAGCGTGAAGTTAAGTAAGTAAGCAAATATTGCAAAGAAAACACATTAATTTTACTAATATCTAAAGTAGCATAACCAATGTTTTTAACTTTCGCAAATTAAAATTGAAAATAATAGTAATTTAACATAAAATTAACAAAATTAATGTATGTCCATTGTCCATCCATTAAGGAATATTACTTTGTGTATAAATTATTCATACATATGTATATATGGAAATTCTATTTAGCATTTACCCGGTCTAATTAGTAATAATTAAACGCTTATTGTATTAGCCTAAGATTAAAACAAATGATAAATTACTCCATATTGTGTTAACACACATAATTTAACGGTTTTAAAAGAAAATATATTAGAACCTCTTTACACAAAAACGAAATAAACCTTATATATTCATTACCCAATACTTGCAATCTTAAATAATTATTAAAAAAAAAAACAAATAATAATTAGCATTGAAGTAACAATTGTCGTTGCAAGTAAATATCGTAATTGATAGCGAATTGTAAACAAACTTCGAATGACGTAAATGGATACAATATCTCCGTAGATAGATAAATTACTGTAAACATACCAAAATTAGTCGACATTGGTTCAAATTAACCTCGAGAAAATCTCTTAGTTATCTGTGTGTACATAATGTTTCATATTAGTCAATGTATATATGTATTTTTAAATCTAAATATTGCACCTTCAGAATTATAATGACCTATTAAATTTTTTTTTTTTAAAACGATAATATAGATTTGTACATTTAAGTTTTTTGAAAAGAAATATATATATATTTTGTTATTAGAAATTTTTATTCTTGTTTTAATCAAAGTCCATAAAGATCGCTGTCTTAAGTCGTTTCGTGGCAAAAAATCAAAATCATGATTTTTTTGATTACGTCCCTATAATTCTGAAGGTGCGATATTATTTTCGTTTCAACAATTCTAAGCTTCTAAGCTTTTTGTATTTTTTAGCAATCATCAAAATTAAAATATCACATAGTGGCTTATTACTAGCACCTAATAACAGTTAATTTAACTGTAATAGAAAACTGACGCCATATTATGGACTTTACGTAACATACCTATTACTATTTAATATTTATTTACCTAAGAGTTAATAAATATATATATTATTTTTAATTCCTTTCAACTTTGTCCTAACTTTAACGATTTTGTCCTAACCTTGACGACTAGCTTCGACGACTTTGTCCTATTAAATTAACAAATAATAAGTACCTAATGTATAAGCCGTTTTACTAGAGTTTACCTGTTTAAACGAGACATGAACGTAGTGGAAAATATTGTAAAATAAATTTGCGCTTGCACTTAAAAAATACGCTAGGGTTGAATACGAAGATATATTTGTAAGATAAGTCTTTTAGTCGAAATAATATATTAACATATATTAAATTATTTAGATCTCTTAACGCTGAATATATTTTAAATATTGTGTTTTTAGAGGAATGGATAAGTTCTTAATCTAGGCCTCTAATAAATATATTACTAGATCATAAACGATTCAACACCAAACATAAAATAGAGCAAATAAAAAAGTCACATTACCATTTGTTTTAAAAGTGTTCGTGATAAAAGAACAGCTGATAACCCTATTGGCGCTAATAACAAAATGTTTGGAAGAAAATCGGTGTGCAAATCCCCCACGCACGTCTCTCGTGACATGTGCGTAATTCTTATCTATTAGCGTTATTGTGATAACCGGCGGCTTCTACTGCTTTTAGCTAATTCGCCTCTGTAGCGCTCTACATTGTTACTATATGCATATGATTTAAGATGATCCTTAATATGTTACTGATATACTATCTGACCTAGATACCCTCTGCCTACCCTGCTATATGCGGGTTGCACAGCGTGAAGTTAAAAAAAAAAACCTAGATACTTAGTATATTTTTCGATTTTTCGATTCGATTTTTCCAGCTGCATGTAAGTGTTTTAGCATTTTAGGAACTTAATTGAACCATTTTATATGGTATCACCGATAGCTGGTCTGATGATAGAACCTAAAGGTGGAAGACGAAAGCCTGGGTTGCCAATATGGTACAGTACAAATAAAAGCATATTTTTAGTTTTTTTAAACTGACAATTTATATCAACAATAAAGAAATAAGTTGTGTAACAGTTTAGCAAAGATACTTTGTTAGCGTCACGTCATACGAAAAACAATTCTACATTTCGAACTTTATATATATATATATATATAAATACTCCTGTATATCCTTATACTGTACGAAGTATTAAGAAAACAGAAATAAAAATATGTTTTTTGCTATAATTTTCAAAGAGACGTCATGGCTACCTGCCAATTGTCAATTAACGTTTTGCATAAAACACTAAACACGTTACGGCTAAAAATGAGTAGTTTGGATTGTTATAATCACTCTTTTCTTCATCTTCTCAATTTTAAAACGAACTCTCATAATGATTTCTTTCTAAGAAATATTTTAAAAAAAACCCGCATAGCAAGGTAATAAGAGAGAATTTAACAGTGTCAAGACACTCCCAAATATGATATAAAAATATTATAAATGTAGACTTGACTATTTAAATAACCTCGTACTCTAAGAGACTTTGTAAAAAAAGTACACTTCGAACTTAAAGAGATTAAAACTGGTTGAGTATTTTTAACTTCATGTCAAGCGTAAACATACTCTCTAAACTGATTACAGTCTGCACACAAAACGATTGTGATGTAACCAGTTTTACTAAATAAATTGATACTATCTATGTAGGGAGTACGTAATGTTTTTATATTGACATTCGATTGTTCGTTAAGAGGTTATTATGTATTTTAGTATCTTTTAGAGCCGATAGATAGATAGTAGACATAATAAGGTAGTAAGGCCGCCTTTACACCAAAATTTTACTTACTTCTTTTGTTTTTCTTTTTGTTCTTGTTATAATTGTTGTTGGTGTAATAAGGAATTAAATAAATAAATAAGGTAGTTATCATTAAGCACGTTGGAACAATACGTAAATATTTTTACACAACGAGTCTAAAGTACGTGAGAAATTATCTTGCAGAATATTGCATATAATATTAATAGTACTGCAATATATTTTCTTTTTTATCTGAGCCTCATATTAAAACTGGAAAATCGATATATTTTAATATTGTTATAATGACGCTATAAATAACCGCATAAGTATTATATAACATGTTTCTGATGACAGATTAATCACAAGCTTACAAAGACACATTGGGGACTACAATACAGATTAAGCTGAGCACTCAAGATTAATTAAGCTCTACTCTATTGCAACTACGTCTAATCTTCAACTAACAATATAAATTCTACTCATAATAATAAAAATAAATTTATAATTAGCACCTCTTTAAATTTTAACAAGTTTTAAGTGTTATTACCTTAGACATTGTATGAGAGTCATCCTGGATGCAGTCCGCGCGTGGCCAGCCCTCGCACACTGCTGCACCTGATAATTGTAGGACATCAGCATTCGATCGGCTTGCTTGCTGTAGGCGAACATTGCGCCCATCGTACGTCTGTAGCCCCATTTGGCCTCCTGTATTACACGGTTAATCAAATTGCCGCTCCACCGATCAATTTAGGGGCAGAGGCGAGCGTGTTTCTCGATTATATTTATTAAATAATTGCCCACGATGTAAAGCATATGGTTACAGTACGAGAGCAACGTTAAAATAATATTATTTTCTAGTATAGAGTAATAGGAGTAAGTGTATAATTTAAAGCAGGTATATTATTATTTTACAACAACACCCAATCATTATTTTACTAGGTTATGAAAAGTCGACAAATTATCATTGCAAAAACATTACAATTCAGTAACATTGGAACTCATTATCATATATGTTATTTAAGGTATTTTTGTAGCAACGTCAGTCTTTCCGTATTTATCATCAACATGTGCATGATATATTTAAGACATGTACTTAAAAATAACCGAGTGCAATATTACTTCCTGTTTTAACTTCCTCTCTTTTGAGATATTGCGAATTGCGTGGCAAAGTCCAACGTGTTATCAGACCAGACCATAACAAAACATGTCGGCATTTGCCTGATACATACAGTTACATAATAAACTAAGTCTGTATTTCACTAATACAATCCAGATCAAAACCGAGACAGACACATCAAATACAGTTCAGTTCAGTTCTTCAGTAACGGTGACAGATCAAATACGCCACTATAAAATCGAAATTGATTATTCATATACTGCTTCAAAATTTTTTATTTTATTATTACCAATACCATACAAGTATAATTATTATATTGATTTATCCCAAAAAGGAAAAAACGTTCACAACATAAATACTTAAAACATTCTAAAAAAATACTGCCATATGATATTAAACATGAAAACCAATAATCTGTTTACATTCAAAGTGCAAATATAATTTACAGTAAATTAATCAAGCTTACGCTAAGCGTTGCAAATTGTATACTTATGTAATGCATTGCAAGTATAGATCTTTGAGAAATATTATACGAATTACTATTTATTCTTAGGTCACGTCGCCATGAAAAATAACCTCAATTTTATATAGTCGGAATATTATTGACATTCTATAAAAAGAACATATCTAAGCAGAAAATTATACTGCTCATTACCATCACGTAACGAATAAAACTTTTATTTGACAACTAAGTACATTTTGTTTTATGTTCACTAGTCAGTATACGTCGCGTTGTCGTCAGCTTAAATTTACAGCAGCGTCGTTGTTTGACAACGTTATTTAAAACTCGCCTTTGCCATTTCTTTCATATTTTTCATTTCTTGCACAATAGAGAAGGTCAGACGGTCATGTAGCCTTTGTTTGAAAGAGCTTTCTATTAATAGTTTATGGATATTGACTGTCTTAATGTCAAAGGACTGACGGTAAACATGTGTGTAAATATGCAACTGCCGTTGAAGCAAAACAGTCAACATCCATTATTCATAAATAAGAAAATGGTTATTTTTCTAGATATGATGTTTGAACGGCTGAAGTTTGAAAATGTTTTTTTTTTTTTTAAGAACACAGCGTATTTTAAAAAGGCTAAATGAAAAAGACAAATTGTATCGTCGTTTTATACTGTTGATGTCGAAATTGATTAAGGAAATACTTATTTAAAAAACGTCAATCAAAAACGAAGAATTTAAACTAATACATTATGTTAAATTGTAAATGAATTGGTTTTTGAACAACATTTGGACACTAAGATACTATCTTTGAAAATTAACATTTTAATTACTAACATGCGACAAGTACAATGTATGTAAAAAGACGTAAAGTAAAGACAAGCAACAATAGGCAGTTAAATGCTAGATCTTCTAATGTTCCGTGAAATTGGAAGGTCCAGTATGTTTAAACGTCATTTTATACCAAATGTTATATCCAACCAGTATTAGTAGTATACAATATTTATTAATTTTATATATTTTTAAAGCTTTATTGAAAAATATTGCTTATTTTCTCGATATAAAGTTTAAGCATGCCAAACTTTATATTCCTTTGTCCATCCAGTTTTCGTAAAAATGGGTACAAAGTTTTTCTAAGTACTTGTAATATCAATATACTTAGATGTAGTATTTTATAGCAACTACTAGACCCATAAATATATACTACAAATGTAATATTACGCAACGTTATTCTTGGATTACAACTAGACTCAGAGCGTGACCGATACCAGTATGCAACGAAGGGACCTAATTGTGAAATAATGATGATATGTCATTTGCAGTGTTACTTTTAACGTTTCATATCAGAGACAAACCAGTTAAAATGTAATGTTATATATGAATGTTACAAAAATATAAATATATTTTGCACAAGAATTCCAAAAGTTACATATAGACGATGTTTCTTTTTTTTATCTTCACGCTGTCACCCTGCTATATGCGTATAGCAGGGTAGGCAAAGGGAACCTGAGAACCTAGTGTTAAGACACTCCGTTCCCCACTTTTGAAGATGTTGAAGATATTGAAGATATGATTTGAAAAATTATGCAATTTTATTATTTTATACTGTAATAGTATGAAAATTATGCAAAAATTATGCATTTTTTTTCTTATATAAAATAGAAAATAAAGCATAAAATATAACTTGTGCTATATTAAATTTGCTTTAACAATTAAAATTGATGCTGAGGTTGTACACACGTAATTGTACGCAAATCTTGAAAATTAAGAATTAAATAATTTGGTATGTGGTGGTATAAAGTGGTGGGAAAATAAGATGAATTTATAGATAGTTAAATAATCATCACATGGCACGCTTCGTCGGTATTATGCAATGTACGGGCAATACTGACAATGGTAATACAATATTGCAATTTTTATAGGTCACCTAGCGCTTAGTATGTACTTAAAGTAAAACTGGAGCTTCAGTATGATTTATTGCAAGTTTTTTTATATCTACTTGTTTTTGTTTTTATTTATATTTTTATTTATTTATTACATTTATTTTCAGTGAATGTTGACATTCCAAAAGAAAATAAACTTAAATGAGCAAGAAAACCGCTGGAATGTCAGGTTTTACTCATATATTCTAAATTCCAATCATGAACTTACGTTTAGTTCTTTTTAATGGGTAAAAATGTTATGAATATTTGTAATAAAAAATCAAATTAGGTGTACAATAAATAATGATATTAAACATATATTTATAGGAATATTGTAAGAATAGCGCCTGTCGTGGCGCAGAGGCAAGCGTGCGACTGTAAACGCGACAGGTTGTGGGTTCGATTCCTACTCCAGGGAATGTAAAATTTAGTATATTCATTTCTTGGGTTTGGTAACAAGGCAAAGCGCGGCGTTGAGTTCCGCCACTCAACACGCAATGCCTCAATTTGGCGGAAAGTGGGGAACGGAAATGTTAAAAGAGAAAGGAGTGTCTTTACACTAGGTTCTCTGGTTCCCTCTGCCTACCCCGCTACAAGCGGGAGAAAGAGTGAAGTAAAAAAAAAAAGTAATCATAGGAAATATGTAATTAATTAGCAAGATTCCATACAAAGAATAGCCTAGACCTGATAAGTAAGAAATAATCTAATAATAACGTATTATATTAATCCTTCTGTTAGGACAATTTTTAAATATGAAAGATGATAAAAGTGGAATATGTTTAGTTCTTTTTTACCTTTTTTACAAAAATCTATGCATACAATGTTTTATTTATGTCGAACGCTAGACTGACCTTCTCCAGGCTTAAGATGACAAGATATAGAAAGTCTAGAGATCTTTCCCTGGATGTCCGCCAAACATACTTGTGGTTCGATGTATGCCTATATTGATTTTTGTTTTGGCATATCTTCATTTATATGGACGATGACTTACACGAATATATAATTTACGATGTTTTTATGTAGCTTGTAACAACTTGTGTAGAATGCTAAAATTTTATATCTTCTTCCTGACACTAAAACATACATTTTTTATAACAAGAAAAGGATGGTATAAAAAATATCAATAAATAAATTAACATAAATATATTAGCAAATGATAAAAAGGAACTAAGGTATTTAAAGTTATGGAAGAATGAAGTTAAAAAAGAAATAAGGAATCTAAAGTCACGAAAGAAGGAAAAGGAAAATATAAGTTTTACACTTTTTCCTTGAAATGTTCAATTTTATAGTCTTTTTCTATTTGTTATTAAATTTTAGGTTAACTTTATAAATATTTAATACCAATTGGACGCTGAATAGTAAACCAGGAATAAGTGCTGTGTATATAGATATTAGGTTTATAGGACCGAACTATAAAATATCAATCATTTAACAGAATTCCTTAATAATGGCCATTCTCTAATCGATATGAGTGACAATTAACTAACTGTTAATATTCTATTATTTTTTATAGAGAATACCTGTTTTAAATATACCTATTACCTACTCGGCGTAGATTCCTTGAACTTGTGTGAACTTGAAACATCTTGAAACACCTACCTAACTATCTTCACGCTTTATCCCTAGCGGGATAGTCACAGAGAACGTTGACTACTTGACTACTAGGTTTTCTTTTATTAGGTATATTACTTACTAAAATTAAATCAATCGCACTCGTATCCAATCTTAAAGGAAAACAATATCGCTTAAGGAAAATTACAATAAAGATCCATCAGAAGCCTTACAAGATAATTGTCTCCAGTGATATGATTCACATGTTTCGATACGAGTATTTATAGAACTAACGAGGTAAAGATAAAGTTAAGTGCAACAAACAATTTGATCAAATATGCTAGATTATAATTAAACCACTTTATACTTGCATAGAAAAGATAACTCAAAAAGGTAACTTACACATTAAAATTTTAAGAAACCTTGGATTTGTAATATTTGCAAAGATAATGATTATTTTCATGCCAAATACAGTAATTCAAATGATTTCCCTTTCCGGGTAATATTGACATTAAATATGAAAAATTAAATGCCGATACAAATGACAGATATGAGACAGAGTTGAAGATTATTTTCTGCACTAATTATAGTGAACGATCCATATATACAAAATACTTATTTGTATTTTTTAATATCGGACATAGAAAATATATTATTTTAATTGAACAATAATAATAAACAAATCGTTAATTAATTAATATATTGTAAAAAAAACAAAGTGAGTCTAACGTAGGTTTATTCGCCAAGTCGGTATGCGTAACAATCGCCAATCAAAGAAAACAAGCTATTTAGAGCCAGGCCTTGAAATAGCTTCATACACTATGACATTGGGCAAGGTCATCACTTATCTCTACGATCTGAGCCAATTAAGAGTACACTTGATTTCAAGTATGCACTTACAAGCTATCTAGTGCTGATTGTAAATGGCATACGACATACAACCTCTAATAGGTAATAAAATTTGACGTCCACTGATATCTTTCTTCACGAGGTACATTTTCTAACTAGTTATAAAACATATATATTTTTGTAATATTTCAAAGTTATCTGGCGCTGAAGATATTAAATTAATTAACTTAATGTAGCTGTTTTAAAGTTAAAATAAAAAAAAAACAAACGAAATAATTAATAACATATGTTATCTTAATCTCATTGCGAATTTTCAACATATCTTTCTCAGAAACACAACAGTAGGGCAATAAATAGTAAATATATCGCACTTTTAGAATTCTTGGAACTTATTTAAAAAATATCTATTTTTGAAACGTCAATATAGAGATATATATAACCAGATTTGTACATTTAAGCTTTTCCAAAAAAAATGTTTTTTTTTTAATTATATTTTAATTTATATTCTTGTTTTAATCAAAGTTGCTAAAGATCATTGTCTTAAGTCATTTCGTGGCAAAAAATCAAAATAATTATTTTATTAGGTCTCTATAATTCTAAGATTTTTTCCTTAAAACAAACAGACTAACAAGAACTAAATACTTCTATTAGAATTATTGTCATTGTCTAATAAATAGATAAGATTGTGAAACAAAATATTTTCTAAGTTATATTTTTAGTTGATACCTGAATATGAGAAACGCGTAAGCGTAGGACTGGCATGTGGTCTTTAATAGTATTATTAGTGATAAGAAACAGTGATAGCGATTACTGCATTACAACAGTAATCGGTACTATATATTTTAACAGATAACAAAATTTTTGTAAATTATCTTTACAGTATGAAATGTTATTATTTATTTTGTTTATTTACAAGGATTTTCGTAGCGTTTTCCGTGTTAATTATTTACTAGTGACCCCGTTGACGCGTTAAAAACGCGTTGTCTTTAGCAATGTATGTATAATGTATATGTCACTTTATATGAACACTAGCTTTCCGCCCGCGGCTTCGCCCGCGTGGAATTCGGTTATATCGCGCGACATGATAAGGAGTAGCCTAAGAGTAGTCTTTTCCAAGGTCTAGACTATTTGTCAAAATTGATTAAGTGGTTTAGGTGTGAAAGTTGTAAACAGTTGAACAATCTTATTTGATTTTATGTTTGACAATAAGGTTTCCATACAAACTTTCATCCCCTATTTCAACCCTTTCTACCATTTTTTTCGCAATAAAAAATATCCTTTGTCCTTTCTCAAGTTCAGTTCTATCTTCATACCGAATTTCATCAAAATCGGTTCAGTGGTTTAGGCGTGAAAGCGTAACAGACAGACAGACAGACAGAGTTACTTTTGCATTTATAATATTAGTAAGGATGGATGTTAAACCGTGGTAGTGTGTGATTTATTTTATTATTTTAATATACTTTTTATGCATTATTTAAAAACAATATTAGCATTCTGCACTCCTTCGCTATATGAATTATAAATGTGCCAAGTTTCATTCTCCTCCGTGCGCGTAATTTTCGTAAAACGGGATCCAAAGTTTTTGCTTCACTTATTTATATATAGATAATTGTGATTCGTATAAGAGCTAAAATAAGCTAAACACTAACATAATGTATTCAATATGCAATACACGAAATAGTAAGAAAACATACTATGTTGTAATTGTAGCCTCGTAATACGCTACACTGAGATAACGGGTCAACGATCTCATTAAAATGCGCCCTTAGCAGCCTAGTCTAGGTCTGAATAATAATGAATTTATTTAAACGCATCTAGTACCGGCGCCTAACCGGTATAGATTAAAAATAGAAACGTACCGCGACATGCTGTAGGTATGGCAATAGATATTTTATGTAATATTTCTATATTGAGTGAAGCGAATACGCCTTCGGAAAAGTATAATTTTTATTTTCGATCCGAGTGGTTGAGATATCCTTGACATCTTTTCTTAGATGTTTAACGAAAATAATATATACTTTCTGATCTCTTGTATTGAAATATTTATATCAATAATTGTTAAATAAATAACAATATCTATAGTGAGTAAAACCCTAAACAAATCTGGTTGGAGAAATTTACTGGACCAGGCCAAGGCCCACCGCGACTCTTTAGTCTGAAATGATGATTATAATACACAATATAAGATAAAATAAACATTGTATCAAATTCATAATAAAATTCTAATTTATATAATATTTATCCATAGTACAAGTAAATAAGGCAAGACATCACAAAAAAAAAACAGTCATAGATATACATATTTATATACATGTCTTATATAATGATTACGAAGCTTTTTGTGCTTAATATTTGACCGAGTCTCGAACGAACTACCACTCTGTTTTGCACAAGAAATATAAAAAATATATATTTTTTAAGTGTTACTTACACACTAAAGCGGGACTTGAATCGAGTTCGAGTTTCTTAATTAATTAACTTAAAGAATATATATGTACTTTGTTATTTAATTAACTTTAAGTACATACTTCACAATTTCGTACATTAATGTCCCTTATAGCCTTAAGTTGGGCATTCAGGCCATGGCGCAGTGGGACAGGGTGTCTGTAAAACCAGGTTGTGGGTTCGATTCACACGTAATGTCTCAAATTAAGGCGGAAAGTGGAGAATGTAGTGTCGTGTCACTAGGTTAGTTAGCTGAAGATGTGCCTTAGAATTGTGCGTACATAAAGGATGGATTTTTGTTTTTTTTTAATTTCACGCTGTATCCCGCCTATAGCAGGGTAGGCAGAGGGAACCAGAGAACCTAGTGTTAAGACACTCCATTCTCTTTCAACAATTCCGTTCACCACTTTGCGCCGAATTGAGGCATTGCGTGTTGAGTGGCGGAACTCAACGCTGCGCTTTGCCTTGTTACCAAACCCAATGAAAATACTAAATTTTACATTTCCTGGAGTGGGAATCGAACCCACATCCTGCCGCGTTTACAGTCGCACGCTTGTGCCTCTGCGCCATGACAGGCGTTGATAAAGGATTGATTAAAATCTTCAATATTGATAGCAAAAGTTTCACAAAACATCATTCGGTCGAACACCTCGTTACCTATTTAAAGTGCGTCGCTATGTTAAGTAAACTAGATTTTCTAAAATTTGCTTCAACACATGCCAAATTGTTTTGGCATGATTAACAAACTCTACTAATAATATCGATAGTAGATGATTTATGAGGAAAGTATGTATTTGTGGGAGCTATGAGTATTACTTGTAGTGAACGTAACTAATTTCTTTTATCACCGCATCTAATTTTGTTTACTATTCTGTTTATATTCCTATATAGTATTTTCATTTTATTGTAAAATGTACTAGCTGTATGCCGCGACTTCGTTTGCGTGGACTATAAATTTTAACTTTGTATTTTCCGGTTTTCGTAGGAACTTCGAGATTTCCTCTCTTAGTGCACTTCCATGAAACCTACATACCAAATTTCATAATTCTAAGGCCAGTAGTTTCGGCGTATAGTGTGTTTCGGTGCATGTTGTCTGACAGTCACTCAGTAATGAAAAATTTTTTTTACTTATTTTTTTAATTCTGACATATCACTCATTTTCTATAGCTTATCTTATTTACACCATTACAAATTCAAATTGTATTTTATTTAAATATATTTCTGCAATCACTTTTGAATCATCTAATAATCATAAAACTATCACTGGCTCGGCAGGTAGTTTTGAGAAGAGACCAAAAGTCACTTAAATTTGTTAATTAAATTCATAAATTACAATATTTATATATGCTATAAGATATTAAAAAACAAACAAAGTACCATCTATTACCTAGTATCAATAATTATTTAATCATTAAATACGGCATCAACAATGTGCATTGCGCAACAAAGTCTATTCAGCTTAATTTCCTGTAAACATACAGGTATCATTTATCTTATTATTGTTCAGGCACATAACTGTCTCATATAAATGGTAGCTGTAATACCTAGAGTAGCTTATCATTGTTTATTTTGCAAATGCAAAGTAAGGAAAGCTTCAATTGACATAATTATAAGTATTAGTTTTGTTTTATATGTTTTTCATGTGAATTTAAGTTAATATTCATACTATTTTAATAACTTTAGGAAAAATACAGGTTAAGGCATTAAAAATGCAATGGTGGATATTGAATTATGTGTGGAAAAGATGAAAATAGAATTATGCATTATCAGCAAACATTATCGACAATAAAATACAGAATATTTGTAAATATTACATGACTTTATAGTTGATTTTTGTAGCATAAACCATATTATTACTAGCTGTGAGCGACAGACAATACACGGACAAGACTACTGGCCATAAAGGGCTGAAAGTTTGCAAGAAGAGGGTAAGAAGTGGGTGGTTTTAGGGGATTTCTTGAAAATCCTATTCGAATTGGAATAAACCAAATTTCATGTTTATTATTCCATGAAAAAAGTTGCTTTTGTTGTAGATATTGGTGTTCTTTGAGTTACTAACCACATGTGTCTTAATCAGAAATGCATAACTTTTTAAATGACATATATAAAAGAGAGACATTGCAAAATGATAAATATAATATAGGTTAATTTATATGTATTTTAAACTGTAATATATTATTTAATATTTTAATATAATTAATGTATAAGAATAATAACTTTTACAATTATCTTATTTGAATGATAATATCCCATGTGTAAATATAATTAATTGTTGCTTGTCTTTACTTTTATAGATATGAATAAATAACAAATTTTTTTTAATTATGTCCTTCATTTAAAATGGCCTTTAAATTATTCAACTTTAGATTTATTTATTATTGTAAATATGATTGACTTTAATATTATGTTATTTTATAAGTCAAATAAAACATTATTCACCTGATGTTTTGGAATCTTGGAACAAACTCTTTTTGAATTGGCTGCACCTGATGGAGGTGGTGGTGGTATACCAACACCTTTTGATGATTGAAGCCTAGTTTTCACAACTTCTAAAGGACATGTGACCACAGCCCCTGCGGTGCCCGCAACCCTAAAAAAAAGTACAATGTTTATTTTTCATATTCTGTTGAATATTCACTAAAATACTATTTTTTTTGTTTAGAATAGCAATTCAACTAAATGACTTACAAATATATCAATATATATGTGATTTACATATATAGGGTTAAGAGATAAATAATTATTATAAGCAAACAAGACATAAGTAATTATTCTATAACATTAGCCATCACATAAGTAATGATTGTGATATTTAGTTTATATAGAAAATATTTGAAGTAATCATTATATACTGTAAATATAAAAAAGATAATAAAATATGCAATTCACAAATTGTAATCCATTACTTTATATTTTAAATTTTTCTCTATTAATATTATATTTTCAAAATTCATTATTTAATTTTTACCAGTATATTTTTTAAATAATAATACAACTTTAACCAATAGGACTTTTAATTTTTACTTATATAGCTCTAACCAGTACATAATTTTTTTACCGGTATACAAAACATTAAATAAACTAAAAAAATCGAGTGCGTCGTAAATATAAACAGCATGTTGACCACACATGTGTTATTGCGATCAAACGAAATTATGCAAATACCGCAAATGCGTAGAATAAAATACAACCATTTAATTATATAAAAGTATTAACTAATACTCACCCTCCAGCCACAAGATGTATCGCTGTATCCCTTTGAGACATTTTAGCGCCACTGCAATAATTACATGACTGCAAATTGCTGTCTATAAATAAACAAATGCACTACCACCACATATAGCAACGTCTACACACAATTTATTTATTATATGCACAGAATATGACTGTTATCAAAGTGTTTTTAAACTGAAAATTCTTAATGATCAAGTGTTTTTATTTATTTAAAGATGAGTTTTTGTGTAAAATAATATATTTTTATAAAATTTCACACTTAATTCAGTTCGGTTACGGTTTTGCTTCGGTACGCGGTACTCAACGACAGACTGCGCTACAGTCTATAAACACTAGTAAAATGGGTTCACGTGCACTATCACACGTTCACATCGTTCGTCTGTCCACGAAATGCCTTCACCCAATTGTAATATCTATACATATATAAAAAAGGTCTATAAATAAATGAGCAAACATAATGTAAACAAGTTTAAAAAAAACTGGTAAAATGTTATTCAAATTTTATAAAAAATAATATTTTATTTTGTTATGAAAAGTAAGCTTTAATTTTTTATTAATTATAATTTTATGTTAGTTTAAGTAGAGAACAAAATATTAATCAAATCATCTGCCACTAATGAAAAATAAAAATTAAAAAATGTTATATTATTTTTTCTTTCTTGTCATAAAATCGTATGATTTTTTAATTTTATGTTAATGATTATTAAAATAGTAGAGAAATTTTTATTTTCTATCTGCAATCTTTATATTAATTGCAAAATCAACACGATTTTGTTAGGGATGTCGTTGCGAAAATATGTGTCAATAATATTATTTGGTTAATTATATCGATTTACTACAATAAATTAATTAAATAAATAAAAAAAAAATCATGAACTACTGCTTTTGAACTTAGGATTAAAAATTCTAAAAGAAATTATCAAAGAATATAAGTATATAAATGTTTCCACGGAATAAAATTAATTAATATAACGAAGTTTATAGAATTAATCTCTTCATGAATACTCGATTTTAATATTATTCGATTTTTCACGATATTTTCATGTACGATGTAAATAACCTCCAAATTGTGTTAAACAACAACTAATTTGTTTCAATTATAATTTGTAAATGACAAAATAGGCAAAATGAAGAAAGAATTATATTTAGAAACGTTTACTACAGTAACAGATTACAAGAACACATTGATATTAAAAATTTCTTTAGAATCCCTTATATCTTATTGTGTTTATAAATATTGTGTTCCTGATGAGTTAAAATTGTATTTTGTTTATTCTAACGATAACTCAAAGAAAACATTATTAGATCTGAAAGTTGAAGATGTTAATTTTATAGAGAAAGAAGATATTCCCTGGCAAGTAACATCATGCCTATATCCAGTTGTGTTGTTTGATGATACAATTATAACTGGTTTATGTGCAGTATCTCGTCATATATGTAAGCTACAAAAATCTCCAAGGACTGCACATGAATATGATGATGGTCTACTTAGTTTTAGAAAAGGTTGCCTACAGGCTCCAAATGAAGTGTCTATTTGGACAAAATTTTGTGAGGTCGATTTAATAAAGACTGTTAAAGAATTATTGAATAGTGAACATATTGAAAAAGTACCAGAAAGTTTGATTAGATTTGAAAATCACTTAAATAAGCCAGTCAAAATACATAATGTCTTTAAAATAGCAAGAGAATTGAAGAAGGAAACTAATTTGAAAGAACAAAAGGAAAACACTCAAACTACTAAAGAAATCAAAGACGATACGAGGATATGTAAACAGAGGAAGTGGAAGTCAAGAATTAAGGAGCATGAAATAAATTCTTCTAAAAAGATAGAAGATCTTGACTTGACCCATCAATTTGCAGAAGGACCATTCTTAACACTTGCAGACTTAGTGCTACTACCTTCTTATCATATTGTCTTACAAGTTATTGGAAAGGACACTTTTAAATCACTATTCCCATTAACACACAAATGGTTTATAAATGTAAACAGTGTTTCAGAAATTACCATGATTAATAAAATATTAGAAACTATTAAGTTACAATCAGTTTTATTAGAAAATTTTGATTTGCCAAAAATAGAAGATGTTAGTTTATATAAATCAGATCCCAAAAGACACAATCCTAAGAAGAGATTGTTTACAAAACCTGAAGACATAGAAAGAGCTTTAGGTGTCTTAGAAGAAGGGATGGAAGTAAATGTGAGTAGCTTAGAATTTGATGCAAATGTTGATTGGGATTTAATTCCTGATGGGGCAAATCCTGCCGCTGGCCACTTACCTGATGAAAGAGTAGTTCGTAAGTCTCAACAACTAGAAAATTTGTGTCAAGCAGTACTAGCTATAGCAAAAACAGGAAATCATATTGTTGACTTTTGCAGTGGAAGTGGTCACTTAGGTATACTTATTGCCTATCTTTTACCAGAATGCACAGTTATACTGCTTGAAAACAAAGAGCAGTCTTTATTGAGAGCCAGAGAAAGAGTACATAAAATGGGACTTAAGAATGTTTACTTTTTTCAATGCAATTTAGATTTCTTTATAGGAAAATTTGACATTGGAATTGCCTTACACGCATGTGGTATAGCTAGTGACTTGGTTTTAGACAAATGTTTAATAGCCAATGCTAAATTTGTATTGTGTCCCTGTTGTTATGGCTCTCTACATGCAACGGACAGACTTGTTTACCCGAGAAGTTCTACTTTTAGATGTATGTCTGTAGATCAGTACTTGTGCATAGGTCACGCTGCTGACCAAACACATAAGGAACATCCTTTAACTGTTAGAGGTGCTCGGTGTATGGCAATAATAGACTCAGACAGGGCAAGACTAGCTGAGGAATTTGGCTACAAAGTGACATTGTCAAGGTTAAAACCATTATCATGTACTGATAAGAATAACTTACTTATTGGTGTACCAGTGTAAATAAAAGACATTTTTTTAATAAAAAATATAATTATAAAATTTTGAACTTACAGGTCTTTTATTTTAACAATAATAAAAATAAAAGTACTGACTATATAAAACACTTTGGCTCATATAACAACCAAACAATAATTTTACAACAACAACATTATAAATTGAGCGATATAATATGGCAAAATTAACATTTAGAAGAATATACATTTATTTCTTTTTATTATTAAAAACTAAAAATAGCACTTATCTAGATCTAATAGAAATAAATATGTTTTTATTTATTATGTTTAGCAATATAAACTACATTTCGACATTGTGATGATGGCATAAATATATTTTTCATCATATATTCATACAATATTTCAACAAGATTATTCACAACGGGCATACACTAGAGCAGTACGGCAAGGAATATAAACCTGAAAAAGAGACGCATAAATTACTAAATCTAATAACATAAAGAGAACATCGTAGCTCAGTGGAAACGTGCATGACTATAGACGCGATTGTTTGTGGGTTCGATTCCCATTAGGAGACGAGAGTATTTGTATTTTCTTCATTTTTCCACTCTGGTAAAAAAAGCGGGACAATGTGTTCCGCTATTCAACACGTTTCGTCGTCAATATCTCGATTAAGTTTTCTTGGCCTAGCTTGCTATAAAAAACACGCTACCCAAAAGTCAATACATGTATTTTTCCGTAAAGAATAATAGTATGTATTGCATTAAATTCTTAGAATTAAATGGTTGATTAAAATGATTCGTATTCTTTGTACATATTCAATTTTGACTATGTTAAATCTTAAATCTCGATACGCGAATTTCAGTTAATGCGATTTCTTCTGGAACGTCTCTCGCGTAAAGCGGGGCATTACTGTACATGTGGTGGTTGTAAGTTCGATTCAAATTAACAGGATAAATAAAATGTAATAAATGGTTTTTATTTTTCTACTCACGTACAATCTCAAAATGGGGCAGAAAATAGGAAATTATAGTAGGAATTGGGACATGCGTATAGTAATATGTGTACGAGTGTACTTGTAAGAGTGCGTCTATCTTTCAAGCCATTTAAAAAAGTATGTCATATTTTACCTGCACAGAATCATTTCGGTTTCCCCACGGGATACTTTGAGTGTGATGGAATTCGCCATCTGGCTCAACTCTTCCAAAGCCGCCATATTTTTTACTATCTGAGCATAGTACAGCCTAAAATATAAATTACATATGCTATAATTAAAGACTCACAAATGAGATTGGTGTGGAATCTACTCCCATTTGGAGGAATGATCGATCATATTTAAATTACTTTCATTTCGTTCTAAAAAGTCAAAACGCGGCGTTAAGTTTCGCCATTCAACACGCAATATATCGAATTTAGGGAGAAAATGAAGAACAAAGTGTCTTAACACTAAGACTTTTCCGACTCTTCCTTAAACTCTTATGGGAAATAAAGCATGAGACTGATACCTATTCCATTAGTTGCTGAATATTAAAAAATATTATGCTTATTTCATTCGTTGTTAAATATAAAATAATTATAAAATACCTGATATTTCCCAGCCACGTCCACGCCTACTCTGTAGTCAGTAAAGCTTTGGTACGGATGGAAGTTGAACACAAAGAGAAGACCAGCGCGTTCGAAAGCTACCACTTTGTCACCTTCGTGTTTACATGACACATATGCCTAAAATATTTATATTTTAATATTAAAATGCTAAATTTTGAGGCCATCGTGGTAGTTATCTGCATTGGTCGAACCCATAGTTCGATCAGCACTAGAAAGATTGATTATATTGTTTTCTTTTTATTTCTTCCTCCTTCGGGTGTCTCAAAGTAAGGAGTTAAATTCTACCACTCAATACGCAATATATTAAATTCAAGTAGAAAGTGGAGTGTCTTAGTAATAGTTTCTTTTTGCTTGTCCTGATATACGTACAAAAGAGTGAAGCTTTTTTAATTACGCCATCAAGGAGTAATTGAGACTTGGTACTTACACGATAATTATGATTTCGATTTACATTTTCTGGGCTTTTTATAAGTATTTCCTTAGAAATTATACAAAAGGTAACGTTGAGTTTAGTATCTGCAGATAAAACTGATGAATGAGATAATCTTTTTCTAGGTTCTCTTGTTGACTTAAAATACCAAAGAAGCACCAAAAAACATGAAAAACGAAACAGTTTTACAAACTAAATCTAATACTTACGGGGTTAGACCTCAACCATCCATACTTATCTTCCAGCGCATTCATATCTTTATCAAATTGGTTAAGGAATTTGTATTTCAAGAGATCATCGTCCACAAGGTGCCATTGTCGTCGTGCGTAATGATAAGAGGAATTGTTACCAGCTCGCGGGAAGTCAAGCCATTCGGGGTGACCAAATTCATTACCTATGGTAAATTTTTAATTATTATATTTATCAATTTACAAAATTATTATAAATGCGTATTTCTGAAGAACGCCTGTCGTGGCGCAGAGGCACAAGCGTGCGACTGTAAACGCGACAGGTTGTAGGTTCGATTCCCACTCCAGGAAATGTAAAATTTAGTATTTTCATTTCTTGGGTTTGGTAACAAAGCCAAGCGCGGCGTTGCGTTCCGCCACTCAACACGCAATGCCTCAATTCGGCGGAAAGTGGGGAACGGAATTTTTGAAAGAGAATGGAGTGTCTTAACACTGGGTTCTCTGGTTCCCATCGGCCTACCCTGCCATATGCGGGTTACAGCGTGAAGTTAAAAAAAAATAAATCTGAAGATTGATGGATTTTTGTTACTTTTTCACGCAAAAAATACTAAACGTATAGAGTTTAGATCAATCTTTATAATAATAAGTATATTAATAAGAACGTCACTTAATATACAATATATCTCGACAAAAAGTGGCGATCAGTTTTATAACTTAAGAAAAAAAATATATATTAACACATTGACCGCCAATAAGATTTTCGTAAAATATTCAAACAATATCTGAACGATTTTAGGTTTAATTTACGATAATGAGTGGGAAAATATAAATTTTACCGTGATTAAGGTATTTTTTGAGGTGGTTTATTTTGTTTTTGATGTGTCAGTCACCGGTGGTCGACGCGGCGCCATGGTAAAATATTACAGATACGCGTCGCGTCGGCCACCGGTGGGTGACACGGCGTTCAACGTGTTAAAGAACAACATCATTTTGACCTTTTTATAACGTTAGGTATATTCAAATCAAATTCCACATGCAATGTAATGACTATGGTAAAAGATCCCATATTTTTTTATCTTATGATTTTTTTTTATTGTAAGAGGAAGCACTATTCAATAAAAAGTAAAAATATTTAAACACTTTGTTGTTAATTAATATTTAAATTGATTTCAAATTAAGGAAAGGAAGTTACCTATAAAGTTCAAATAAGCCTCACCACCCAAAGCGTGGGTGATAAGCCTTATCATACAATGCAACGCCAGTCCACGTTCAATGACTGGGTTTGGGTCACT
The DNA here is from genome assembly GCA_033558755.1 of Philaethria dido. Classification (NCBI taxonomy): domain Eukaryota; kingdom Metazoa; phylum Arthropoda; class Insecta; order Lepidoptera; family Nymphalidae; genus Philaethria; species Philaethria dido. The sequence continues at coordinate 284,326 of JAKGSA010000452.1, forward strand.
CAGAGTACTCATATGTGTGTACATTGCTGCATCCATTAACCAAAATGCTATTGTTTTATCACCTACCAGTGCCTGAAGAATTAATAATATAAAATATAAATATTAAATAACTTCCTGTCGTGGCGCAGAGGCAGAAGCGTGCGACTGTAAACGCTACAGGTTGTGGGTTCGATTCCCACTCTAGGAAATGGAATTTTTCATAGCCTGGGTTTGGTAAAAAGGCAAAGCGCGGCGTTGAGTTTCGCCAATGAACGAAACGCAATGCCTCAATTCGGCGGAAAGTGGGGAACGGAGTGTCTTAACACTAGGTTCCCTCTGCCTACCCTGCTATATGCGGGACACAGCGTGAAGCTATGTATGTACATAAAATATTAATTATAAACAAAAATGTTGATTACTCAAGGTATATTGTATTCTACAAGCTAAGCTCTATCATTTAAAATCCATATTGGGAGGGTTGTACAAAAGTATGTAACTGTCATTGTGGCGGCCATTTATTTATATTACAAAAATACAGCTTCAAAGAGCACTTGTGAGCTGTCTGGTTATATTTGTAGAAATATCTCTTAGAGCTGTGCAAAAGATATTAATATAATCAATGTTATATACACATTCTATAAGTCTCTTTTTTTTTTAACTTCACGCTGTATCCCGCATATAGCAGGGTAGTCAGAGGGAACCTGAGAACCTAGTGTTAAGACACTCTCTTCTCACATTCTCTTTCAACAATTCCGTTCCCTACTTTCCGCCGAATTGAGGTATTGCGGGTTGACTGGCGGAACTTAACACCGCACTTTGCCTTGTTACCAAACCCAAGAAATGAAAATACTAAATTTTATATTTCCTGGGTTTGGTAATAAAGCAAAGCGCGGCGTTGAGTTCCGCTACTCAGCACGCAATGCCTCAATTTGGCGGGGAAAAGTGGGGAACGGAGTGTGTTATCGCTAGGTTTCCTCTGCTTACCCTGCTATATACGGGATGCAACGTGAAGCTATGTATATATGTATAAGAGAAATGTATCTATAACCATTATGCAATAGTATTAATATTTAAAACGTATTTCAATTTTATGTATTGGTTGTAAAATAGACTGATAGAAATGAGCAGATGGGTGAATATTATCATCCTTTATTCTGCTTCTCTGAGAAAATAAAAAAATGATAACCTGATCATGACTTTCAGCATAAGCTACAGTTCCCTCCATCCACCTTCTATTTGTGAGGGTGTGGACTATGTGACCCATTTTCCAATCCTCGTCACGTTCCTCTTTTAGCAACTTGATCCACATGTCAGGAATCGCCATGCCAAGTCGGTAATCGAACCCGGTACCACCTTCACGTACTGGCCTACATGATGCTGGCATGCCTGATACATCCTTAAATTATAAAAAGTAATTATTATTATTGTATTTTATTGTGTCTTATTTAATTGTAAACTGTTATTTTTAATTTTAACTAGGCCAGGAAAGTATTTTATTAAAAATTCTAAATACCATTTCAGCTCACATCTGCGCTATAATAGTGTTAAATTAAATGTTTTAAAATATATTTTCTTAAACAAAATATATAATAAGTTTCAGAAGGCAAGATTTTTTTTCTTAAATTACGATGGGTATGGCATGTTAAGAATATAAAGCAATATCGTTTCGCCTCGAAGAAGCGTAGGTTCATATCCCGTTAGGTTCAAATATTTTTTTTTTAACTTCACGCTGTATCCCGCATATAGCGGGGTAGGCAGAGGGAACCAGAGAACCTAGTGTTAAGACACTCCATTCTCTTTCAACATTTCCGTTCCCCACTTTCCGCCAAATTGAGGCATTGCGTGCTGAGTGGCGGATCTCAACGCCGCGCTTTGCCTTGTTACCAAACACAAGAAATGATTTTTTTTATACGATATATATATTTTTATAGTAAACAAATACCTCAGCAATAGTAATAGCCTTGCTATCAATGGAATGAATAAGTTCATTAGCGAGCATCAGATATACAAGCGCTTCAGTGTCCACGTTCAGACCATAATATTCATCGTAGTGACCGGAGAATCCTTCTCCTATACCACGACTGTGGTATAACATGGATGTAACACCATCGAACCTATGGAAATAAGTAAAATATTATAAAATTATATGTAATATTTAGTGTTTATAGAATTATAAGAAAATAATTAAATATTTGCTTTGGTTTTTTGGTATAATATATATGTGCAAATTATACAAAAACATAAATGTATGTAAATTAGTTTTCATTAAAATTTTAAAAAGAAAGAAAACTGAGTTTAAATAAAGCAGTAAAAAGTAAAATTATGACGTACTTTTTTGAAAACTACTTGGCAGATCCTAAATAAATTTAAATAGGTGATCCTATAGACATACATAAGCCACACTAGCTGCTAACTATATATAAACAATTATTAAGATTAAAATTCAATAAAAGTTATGCTTATGTTAAGTCAATTAGAAAAAATATAAACTTGATTTTGACTCTATAATACAACTATGGTAAATTATAATATAAGTAATTGGCTTATTTAATTTAAAAAAATATACCTGAATCCATCAAATTGATATTCCTCTTGATACCATCGTAGGTTAGATAGTAAAAATCTTAGAACCTCGACTCTAAAATTGATATAAAATATATTATAAGAATTATAATAGTTCAAATATTATTTGCCACCTTTATGGTGTAAATATTTCCAGACTTAATAATTAACTTACTCAGAATAATTAAAAAGCCTACTATCCCACAGTGTATGTGTTCCTCTAGCGCCGTCGTGGAAATAGCAAGCGTTAGTACCGTCGAATTCATTTAAACCATCTAAAGTGTTTTTAGAGGCGTGAGAGTGGACCACGTCCAGCAACACGTATATACCCAACTCATGAGCTCTGTCTATCAGCTGTTTTAGTTCACATGGAGTTCCGTAACGACTGAAAAATATTAATATGAAAAGATTAAGAAAAACATAAAAGGAAAATAAAATAAATATATGTTACATTTTGTAATAAATACTGTAATTAATGTGTCTTAATTACTTGCATAAAATAATTGTATTAAATTTTCTAGATAATACTTAATTTTTTGTTATTTAAAATGAATACAGCAACTATTTTTATTATTTCTGAACGTATGGGACAGATAATAGAAAAGGTGGAAAAATTACGGCAGGCTTTTTAATTAAAAATATTGGTATTGCTTGACGCAATGGAAGGAAAGCGGCAAACTAGCTATTCTATGAATTGTATTTTTTTTTAATTTTTCGCTCCTAAAAAACTGACGCCCTAGGCTATAGTCTAATCAGCCTACTGGTAAATCCACTACTGTTGAACTATAATACAGTTTCAAATCATATGAAATATAAAATAGTACCTGCTAGCTGCAAAGAAACTAGTAACCTGATATCCAAAAGAAGCATAGTAAGCATGTTCCATTATAGCCATCAATTGTATTGCGTTATACCCTGAAAATTGAGAGAATAATATTCAGATGGCTGTAGTGTTCGTCGGTTCTTGAAAGAGTATATTCTTTTTAAAATTAAAATTTAGCAGATATTGAACCCGTGGTCTCTTGAATATTATTAAAGATTAATCATTAAAGCTATACTTTCACTTTTCGCTACCATACAATTTCTATGCACTTGTTATATTTTTAATAATAATATCAATACCCCTATACATGAGAATAACACTTCAAGTTGTTATAAACATATAATTTTTTTTTTTACTCTAATGAACTTTTGAAATATACCAACATAAGATTTTAGTTACGAACCTAAGTTCTTAATCCTAGGTAGCACATTGTCTTTAAATTCCAAGTAAGTTCCAACTCTCCCTTCATTTGTAGCAATACCTACGTGACATTCATAAATACGTAAAGATGCCGGTCTGCTTACTTTTTTGTGCTTGAATTGATAAGGCTGTAATGTGATAAATAATGTTAAAATAAATAGTTGAAATTATAGGATTCGCCTTAAATCCATAAAATAATTGTTACAGTAATCTTAACATTTTTTGCATGTCTGTTTGTTCAAGTAACTTTTGGAAATGGCAACATAGCCTAAAATTTAAATTTTCCAACAAATAAAGTTAAAAAGCCAACACACACACACATAGGTGATGTTTCATTTAAGAACAACTTAAAATATTACTTATTCTATATGGCACCAAAGAGTCAGGGTTGGTGTCTATCAATCTAATGACTTCATAGTTAATTCTAATCACAACGTAAGCAATTTATTATTAGTTACTAACCTGATCAGGGTTGTAAATGAATTGTTGATATGTAAATCCTTCAAAAGGTTTTACATAGCTAGCCCACGGCGATACTCTGTACAGATGGTCGTTTACAATCAACTGGACACGACTTCCGTGCTTAATGGGGCAGGAACCGTCTGGGTTTTCAGGAATATGTAACTCCCATTTGCCGAATTCTAGCTTCCTAAAAGGATGACTCTTGGGATTCCAGCCATCTGAAGAAACGAAAGGTGTGTTTTATGTAGTGTAATTCATTATTCAATAGGTTTCAAAAAGTAAAAAAGATTAATTTTCGTACTAACTGGGATTTTTATGATATTTGAGTAAAGGCGAATCTGGCAGCTGGTTTCTTTCTTTTGGTTTATGATCAGTGATCAGTAAGTGGTAAGAGAGTAAGAAAGCATGAGCTTATCCGCCAATATGATGCCGAAAAGTGTACGTTAAATATGTTTTTTTTGTTATTTTTATTATATGAAAACTTCATAAGTTTAAGCCCTACGTGTAAAAATTTTGGAAGCTAACGGCTCAATAGTTCAGAACGTACTGGCAACAAATATCTTAATTTGTCTTCTGTAGAACTTTCCGTCGCTGCTTTATTTCTACTTCACTCAATTATCAACTCATTAAGCTTAAAATTAATAATAAGATATTAAATTATCTTACTGTAATATTAAAATGATATGTACTATAATTATCTTACTGAAATCTCCTTGTAAATGAATAGAGTGCGCTCCAGGAGCCCATTCACGCCATACTACAGAACCATCAGCACCAAATTGAGGTCCGAAGTAGCGGTACCCTGTTGTAAAACCCTCCACTCCGCCCTCCCATGACATAATTTTATCCCATATATCTTGAAAACAGGCATATCTAAAAGGTACATTAATTAACATAATAAACATGAAACTTGGTAATGTGTATAAAAATATTTAAATATAAATTAATAAATTAAGTACCTCAAAGGTTAGCTTTTATTAATGAAAATTAATCAACGTGAAGCACTGTCTCTACTAGATTTTTTAATTAGTTTTCAACGAGTACATATAGATACTAGTTTATATAAATTTATCAAAACAAGTGTGAGAAAAAAAATCGATGATAGGTACGTCTTTAATTAGGGCGAAGAAAAACAAATAACTTGTTACTTGTCCAATTTTTATTATCAGTCTTTAAATTTAATATTTAATAGACTTCTTGCTGAATATGATTTAAATTATACATTAAATAAAACCTATATAAAAATACATCGTTCACGGTATACATAACGTGTTAAAAAAAAAAGAAAAATATTTAATGTTTTTAATAATAATTGATTTATAAATCTAATTATTGCAAAAATTGTAAATTAATATTATTATAATTAAATATTTGTTACTATAAACATTATTTAAATGGTACCTAAGTTTTTTTTTTATTGTTGGTCAAGTATCAACATTAGTTATGTCAACAAAAGTATTTAGATCCTAGATTATTATCTTGCAAGTTGCATCTACGCATCAGTTGACTGTTAGGTATTTACCTATGTCACATAACATACATATATATACATAGTCCTGTATAAAGGTACCTATAAAACATGTCTATTGGTTCTCTAGTATACTGTAGAATATTGTACATATTGTAAACATTATCACCAGTACTCATTAATAAAAAGCATGATTATTTTAATTAAAGAAAAGCTACAATTGTAAATTGTGTGTTGTTTAAGCTTTCAAAACTGAAAACTAGACTTTCCTAACGTTTGTTTTGATTCAAACACCCTTAACCCCAGTATGTATACAACGACCTTAAGTTTGACATTGGAAATGACATTCATGTGGACAGAAAGCGCTTGATACGCTAAAATAAGTTTTATTTTGATATTTAAAACTGTCACTATTTCAAAATATTATTTAATTTGTGTAATATATCTTATATTATAGAAAATAATTTAAAAGTTTAGTAAATAAAAATCGATAATAAGTACTTATATATTAAAAATTATGCCGCCAGCGTGATGTGTTGTTTCTAAAGCGCTGTATCGCTTGATGGAATAACGTAATAAACAGAAAAGTTAACCTAACAAATTATTTCCTAATAAAAAGTAATTTACTCTGAAACTATAAGATTAAAATTATATTTATCACTTTATAAACTTAGATAGACTTACCGTCGCCGAATTTCTCTTTCGTAAGGCTTCAAATAACCATCTCTTTCGAATAGTTTTTTTAGTTCGGGTACAGGCACATCCATCGGATCCATAGCGGAATAATTACCACCCATTGTATCTATGTAGGTATGTATAGAAATAAAAACGAGTCTATGCGCACGCGCTACAAGTTACGACCGCGCGAACCGATAAATGAAGTTTGAATAGTAAAGTTATTACATTGAGATGGAAACTGTTTACTGATAATGAGATATAGGGTCATTTGTGTCAATGAGCATGTGTTGTTTTTACCTTTTAGTAAATTAATTAAAAAATGAAAAATAGCTTGATATACTTATTTATTACTATATAAACTTTTGTAATATATTTTTAAATCATATACCATCTTATCTAGCCTTATGTATTAGAATGAGATCACAATATTCCTTTAATTCAATGAAATATAATTTATTATTTTTAGATACTTTTATTATAAATTAAAGGTCTCATAGTAAAGTAACTGTTGCGGACTCTATTTCTGTTCATGCAGATAGAGAGATGAAACAAAAATAAAGGAGTAATAATTTAAAAGTCAATGAAAATTTATTATTCACAATTATTAATAATATAACCACATCATATGTTTTATCAATGTATTTTATCTCTATTTAAGTATTTTATATATCTTGCAGGTTTATCAGGGAGAAACTAGTCATATATTACTCTGCTTATATAAGTTCAATGAGGTGCACAGTTCAGAATAGAAAATATTCCTAAAAATACTTTTAATTCACAATTATTGACATGGAATCCAGGTAAGTCTTCAGCTCTTTAACTCTTTAGTAGTAAATAATGGCTTTTTCTGAACAGTGTATATATATAGTTTTTCTTACTTAAGCTTGTAAAAGAATCGTGGTTTGGAGAAAAAAAAACAATAAATGCCATATGTTATTTTTTATTATAATTATACACTATATATCTACACATTATTATAATTAAATAAACATTACTATAATCACTTAAAAAATATCAGAGCCTGTCTGTTTGGCTCTTTTAACTGCTTCTTCCGGTAGTAGTTTCTCTTCTTCGGAAGGTTCAAGAGGATTACCATTTTCATCTAATTGACCTTTTTTATAATCTGTTACTATCTTTTTGCTGTATACTGCGTCAAATAATTGTTGTGAAGTAAATTCACTTTGAATAACATCTTGTGCTTTGTATGAGACGTACGGTTTTAAATTACAATCTGTGAGATCAGGCACTATTAGTTCAGGTATCATCTCTGGTACTTTAACAAAGCGACCATTTAAATTATAGCCCACATCTCGCACTCCTCGCCTATCCACTTCTAACTCTGGGTTAGGACCCATTTGTTGCATTCTGTGAATCCGTGATCCTCTCTTATTAGCGATAACAAATTTTCGAAAGTTTCTTTTAGATTCTCGAGGTGCTGTTAAAGAAATATTTCGTTTACTCATAAAATTGACCAGGCTCGATATTTTAGACATTTTTGCTTTTTATTTAACTATAGTAAGTAGTAAGTTACGTATTTATTATGTTTAGAGGTTATTTTAAATAAAAGTGTCAAATGTCAATTGTGTTTTCATAACCGACAGATGTCAGCTTTTAATGCCGTTTAGGAAAACAGATGTAAAAATGTAATATTTTATTCATTTCAACAGTGATGAAATAAAATTAGGTACTTATTTATTGTAATCATTGATAATGTAAAATCATAGTTTATTACATAGGTAAAATAAAATCACAGGAAATAAATTTACATTTGGCTGTAACTACGATTCTGGTGATTAGATTTCCACATTATCATTTGTATAAAAATGAAAATATGTACGAAAAGTATAAGTAGCTTTTCGCAGTATCCTTTGATAGCTGTAGTTGGCTTAGGCTTTTAGCTTTTAATCTCTTATTATCATAATCACGATTTTAACATCAAAATAAATTTGAAAGTATTGGAATATCATGCGCTTATAAAAATAAATTTCCTGTGTTTGTAAGTTTTTGTATTGTCTTTGAAAACGTATGTAAGACTAAAGTAACTGTTAATTGATAGCAATTGCTTCTAATTGCACTACCTATGTAGTGTAAAATAGTTAATTAACTATTTTACACTACATAGGTAGTGTAAAATATCCTCTGCTTTTTGTATTAGCAATAGCCAAAAAGCATTTGTAAGCCATACAACTGTTTAATTATGAGCAAAATCATGGATTGCAGCAATTTACTTAAAAATTATTAAAATAAATATAGTTGCAGGTAAAACTCAATAAAAGCCGATAATTGGTCAAATCTGTATAATTATATAATATTAAAACGCTTAGTTATCACTTGTCTTAAACTTTCAAACTAAACTATCCACACGAAACAGAACGACAGTAAGATTCTTTTTGATAGACTTACTAGTTACAAGCAAAATACATAGAACACCTCATGAATAACCAATTACATAAATGATGTATATTGGGCTTTAAATTTTAAATTTATTTATAACTTGTTAATAATGGTTTGAGTAACCTCACATCAATGTGCAAATTAATTAATAAAATTCTAGCCACTACTTGAAATCATTCTAAATTCAAATATCGTTTACCATGTTTTAAATGATCATTAAATCTATTTTGTGCTATATTCATATTATAATTGGCACTATATTGTTTCTCGTAGCACCTTCACTATATAAATTATTTAATAAATGGTCGTTCTAAGCTGGTTATATTACAAAACAACTTTTTTAAATATTATTTTCAAATTCCTTAACTCAACCCGTTTTAATGGAAAGAAATGGCAAAAAACAATGTATATCAATGATATAGCACTCAGTTCTCTCTGGGTGTAGAGAAAGGTGTAGACAAAATTGAGAATATGTGTAAACATAAAGAAAAATAACAGTTATAAGTATTATTGGTGAAATTATATTTAAAAATACTTATATTTATCCTCTTTATAAACACTTACCCAAAGAGAAATAACATTTCTTTATTGTCCATGGGAATGTATAGATAGTTTCTTTTTCCATTTATATTTTATAAAATTACAATATTGCACAAATTAAACATAAGACAAACAAATGTTATAATATATCTATTTTACTGTAATATTGACAGAAATAATAAAAAAAATTATAATATTTATTATAATTATTCATTTGGGTTTTCGTGTCTAATGGCAGTGCATATAAAGAATATTGGACCCAAAGTCTTGTTGTTAACAAAAATATATTATGTGAGACTAAATAGTAATAATATTATTCAACGAAATTCAATGTCAAGAAAATTATGTAATAATTATGATTTAGTTTATTACGATAGTTTATTTCATAAAAAAGTTTTAGTCAAATGAAAATCTGAAACAATTGAAGATATATAGTAATTAAAACAGTTATATTTCTTAGATATTGAAAACAATATTTTTAATAAATACATCTAATCAACAGTTTCAAATATATTTATTATTTTTAAAATGTTATGATATACTATGAATTGGGTATATTTTTACTATTGGTATTAAACGTCATATTGGATAGTTGCTGTAAAAAATATTAAAACTAAAGAAGCATACATTATTTGAAATAAAAGCAATAAATATGATTTTAATATTAGTTCTGGTAGCAGAAAAAAATCTTCTATCGAGACGAAAATCATAAAGAAAATTATTGAAGTTCATCTAACATAACAGTAAAGCACCCTCCAAAAAGCTAAATTTCATATCACAATTACAAAACTGTAAAATTAATGAATATGACAATTAAATCAAATAAACCTTAAATAATATAGTATAAGAAATTTTCCTACATATACACAAGTACATATTTCGTCACTTAGATATAAATAAACTATATCTAAATAACTTTCAATAACCTTTCGCAATTACATCACGTGACCGAATAGCACTAATTCCTTAAAACTTTTAAAGTATACTAAAAGTAGTTTCCGAACGAATTATAGTACTGTTAATATAAAAATGACAACTTATTATTTTAGAATTTCTATTGAGATTAAAATTTCGCATAGTATTTTCAATGTGCTTATATATTAAAAGTTCAAGCCATAATTAAAAAAAAACATTTGTTATTATCTGTATTGCGAGTTGTCATTGTCACTTTGACAGCTGCATTTATAATCTATACTTTGAGCCGTATCTGTCACGTGTCAGTTGGTCTGTCATCGTGGTGGTTGGTATCCAATTCCTCCAGTGCTTCGCTAGACGAGTGCGTCATGTCGCTGAGGGTGTCTATTTGCTTTTGCTTCTTGCGTACATTCCAATGCAGGCATTCCGCTAGAGAATCAAACCAATCCGAGATCTGGTCCTGCGCGCAGATTGACGGCACCGGGTATACTGATGTTGTGACGTATAGACTATAAAATATTTTAATATATTATATTAACTTAAAATTATAATATTAAATGGAACTATTTTAACCGGATTAATCGCGTATATTTAAGCATTCGGAAACACATTTTTAGGTAGACCTACCTGAGACCACAGACTATTGTAAAATTTTCGGAACGTCAGACTTCCGAAAATATATTTCCGTATATATTATACGTGATTAATTCGGTTAATAGATTCATTAGATGTGTAAAAATCGTTAAAATTAAAGATGTCATTAAAATTATCATATTTTTAGAAAAAAAAAAATTATACCTTAAATAATATTAAATTAATGGTTATTTCTTCTAAATGTATCAAGTACTACACACTACTTATAATAAAAGCAAAGCATTAAATGAAGCAACATGCAGAACCTATGTAGCATAAAACTATATGACGTTATTTGAACTATAGGAATCCATGATAATAATAATAATGCAAACATAATCTCAATTACATATACACAGCAAAAAAGTCTTTTATAACACTAAAATGGCCAAAATCAATGAATCTTGTAAAACCCAAGTATAAATATAGGTTACCTATCGCCTGGCCTGAGTATCATTTGAGATCGGCCGTCGAATGATATGCTGGCCAAGTTACGTGTTTCTACGCTTAGTTTTATCTGAAACAAGCTCTTACACTTTAAAAATAATTCTGATGACAGTAAACTTGACGTTTCTTTGACAGCTATGTGTCAAAACGTTTTTTTTAATCATGGATGGATCTAGGTGTGATCTGTTCTGACCTAATGTAACTAAAAAATACCTATTGTTTTTATTTATTACAACATACGATACGTAATAGAATGGGAAAAGCGATATACGTAAATACCCTACAAGAACACTATGTTATACTAAAATTAATGGAACAAAATAAATTATTTACAAAAGTCAAAATAATTAATACACATGCTGCGATGCGAATAGCCAAGCGTATTAGTTAAAACATTTTTTATCTGTGGTACCTATCTCCATGTTGCAACGCTTGGCGGTTACGGCCGTCGAACGATACCCACATTGCGTTACGCGACTCGGGAGATAAGGCGATCTAGAATATTCGTTACTTTAAATATTTATTTAATGTATATATTATTTTAAATAGAATGAAAAATAAAAAGAATTACAGATTTCATAATATATAATTTAAAAGATATGTGTATCAGTTTGTTAAAAAATAATACCAATTAGGTCGAAATGTTTAGTTTTTTGCAATTACAAAATAATAATTAAATAATGAAAGACAATGGAAGATATAATACTTAGAAGTTGCAGGTATGACTTCCGCTTAATTAGAGAATTATTATGTCTTTACCTTTTCATTGTATATGATTTATATTTTGGGCTTTTACCCATTTTCTGACCTTATGAATACCTTTCAGAATGTCTTTGTTTTGAAATTAGAAAAAAAGACAACTTTTTTCAGGTACCACTTAACCTCGCTCTGCCTTATCTTTAATAAATAATTAATATATAAAACAAAAATACAAAAAAAAATAATCCCAATTCACCTTAAGCTCGACCCCAGCGGGCACCACAATGGGCCTGAAGGAGAGCGAGTGTGGGCAGATGGGCGTCACCATGATGGCCGGCACCGACGGGTGGATCATGCTGGCGCCCGCCGCCACCGCGTACGCCGTACTGCCAGTGGGCGTTGATACTATGAGACCTGGAATTAATTACATATAGGGTATGTAGCAGTGACGAGGGGTGAACATTTTAGTTAGGCAAGCCGGTAAATTTAGAGAAGCCGGTATATATTTAGGGAGTAAGTACACGTTTTTAGGGAAGCCGATATAGGATGTAAAGGTATTTAGTAATTTCACTATCGAATTTTGGTGATGACCTTTTTTTAACGGCTTTTAGGACTTGTTCTTTTCGTCTTATTTCGTTTTTGTTGTCACTTTTATTCCAAAATTTTTCTAACGACCTCTTATTTTTTTAGCTTTACCTTTCTTGACTTTGTTTTTTTTACAAATAATTTGACCTCCACATTTTCCTGGCGACCTTTTTTCAGGTTTCATACTTGTATTTAAAAATTTAAGGCAAGCCGGTGAGAACCGTGTTGTATGGAGGCCTCGCCACTGGTATCCAGTGTATAAATCGATTAATACGTATCGACGAATACGAAATGCCTATACCTCCTTACTGACATATTTAAAAATTCGCTTTTTTATTTTTTCGTTTTAAATGACACGTTGGTTAGTTGCGAGATATTTCCACATTTTTATTTTAATGCTGCAACTATAAATATACTAAGAAGATTTAACTGAATCATGCTTATAGTGCTTTATCGATTTGTGCACTGAATACTAGTGCACAAATCGATTAAATACACGCGTATCGACAATTGTAACATTACTAACGGTTATTTTTTTTTACTTTACGCTGTGGAGTGGGGATCGAACCTACAACCTGTCGCGTGTACAATCGCACGTTTGTGCCTCTGCGCCACGACAGGCGTTATTTTTCTTATTTATTTGATTTACCAGTGGTAATTACAATTAAACTAAATTTTACAATAATAGTTTTTATTATTGTAATGTAATAGGGTTAAGACTAAATAAAATATTATAGCAAAAGTTTCTGTCCTTCAACCTTTTTAAACTGTGACACATTTCAAATCACTTCATTAGAGTTAAAATTCGTTTCGTTTGGCGAGCAATTCCGGCTTTAATTCATTACGATAAGATAATATAGTTCTATATATAACAATTATTTGGTTAACATTTCGGATGTACGAATACATTAAAATATATATTTTTTTTAGCTTCACGCTATATCCCGCATATAGCAGGGTACGCAGAGTGAACCTGAGAACCTGGTATTAAGACACTCCGTTCTCCAACATTTCCGTTACGCCGGATTGAGACATTGCGTGCTGAGTGGCGGAACTCAACGCCGCGCTTTGTCTCGTTACCAGACCCAAGAAATTAAAATATTAAATATTATTTAAAATTTTCATGTCCTAGAATGGGAATCGAATCCGCCATGTCATGTTTACAGTCGCACGCTTGTACCTCTACGCTACAACAGGCGTTAAAATAAAAAAATATATAAAAAATGAAACCCACCATCGCCCTGAACTGAGGTAATATGTTTTCCATCTAAAAAGAGATCAATATTAGATAAATAAGGAGAAGGTCCTCTATCGACGACTACTTCATTGAGCACGAGTATTGTTGTAGTTTTTTTCTTTTCTTTGCCATCTTCACTTGTTTTTCTAAGCACCACGCATTGCAATCGCGACCTTAACGTTAAAGCCGCATGGCCTGGAATAAGAAAAGAACGGGGGAATAAACTTTTGTTAATCCATCCTCAGATTGCAAGAACATGAAAATTCTTGACACATCGTCAATATGATGGCATAGATGTAAGAACTCTAAAATTTAATTGATATGAACAACATATAATGTAATGTGTTCCAATATATTACGAATAATTTCCATGATGAAAAATGTCATCATGCTGATTGCAGTATTTTGGCTTTCATGTATAAGTTTGTCTCCCACAAACTTTAACGTTAACAAAAAACAAGAAAAAACAAAAAATCAAAAAATCAAAACAAAAAATTATATTTATAACCTCTAATTTAGCGTATTAAGAACTAAAGGCATTCAGTGATGTGCTCGACTAGTATTATATCTCATAGTATATTAAAGTCTATTTTTATTATTCAAATGCCCATCACCCTTCACTCCTCAAGAAGCCTACATGCCAAATTATAGCTTTCTATGGCCAGTCGTTTCGCTTCTAGGTATATAGTCTGTCAGTCACTCACTAACGTTTTATATGTAAAGATTATTTTCATTTATAGACATTTTTTTTTAAGCGCAGGTTTCCTCTGCATTTAAACTGGTAACCACCAGTAAGAGATAATAATAATGTCGCCTTCGCATGCTTAATTATAATTCCCTTTATATTTTGTATTGTTTCTTTGGTTTTTGCTAATGTACAATAAAGATTTTTTTCTATCTACATCCATTGTATCCACGTGTATTTTTTTATAATATTATGAACATGTGTTAGTATTACCGCATTTATAGCATTGTTTCTTATGGTTTATAATAATTATATAAAACAATATTAACTTACCTTCTAAAACATTCATAACTTGATCCTGAAAGTTGTTAAACTCGAATGGCGTGAGGAATCCCAGCGAGCCCAAATGGAAAGCCATTACTGGAGGAACTGATTGCTAGAAAACAAAAAATCATATTTATAACCTCTAATTTATTAGCTTCACGCTGTATCCCGCATATAGCAGGGTAGGCAGAGGGAACCTAGTGTTAAGACATCCCGTTCCATCCGAATTCGAGTTATTACATGTTAATATAATAAATGTCGGAACTTAACGCCTCACTTGAAAAAATTCACCGAGTGGGAATCAAACACACGACCAATCCCGTTTCCCGACAGACAACCTTCGTGTTAAAATCAAATTTACATTTTAAAACAATAACTAACACAATGCTAATGAATAAAAAATAACAATTTTGAAATAATATACACAGTGCAATTATAGATTATGACTATACGCAGTACCTTACAATTACATGTTACACGATTTTTATAACATGTTATTCAGTAAAAAATATTATTTAGTTTTTAGAATCGATAAAATTGCAGCTTCACGCTTTTTACCGCACAGCAGTCATAGACAAAGACAACCAAAAAACATAAAAAAATAGCAATGGCTATATTTTGAATATTAATTCTTGTATATTAACGTTTATTATTAACGTTTCGGCGGAATGTGGGGAACGGAATTGTTGAAAGAGAATGGAGTGTCTTAACACTAGGTTCTTTGGTTCCCTCTGCCTGTTACAGCGTGGAGTTAAAAAAAAAAGAATATTACTAAAACCATTAACCTCACGATTTATGAGTATACAATTAAAATAATGTAACCATTGTATTTATTTGTTTAAAAAAAATACTTGAATGTTTTTTTTAAATCACACAGTGTTAAACAATTGTTTGCAGATTTTATACTATTTATAAAAAATGCAACTAATAAAGATTAACATAATAAATAGCTTATCTTAAAAAACATTATAAAATATTTATTCTATTGTTTATTTATTTTTTATAGCTTTACGCTGTATCCTGCAGGGTAGGCAGAGGGAACCAGAGAACCTAGTATTAAGACACTCCGTTCTCTTTTAACATTTCCGTTACCCACTTTCCGCAATTGAGGCATTGCGTGCTGCGTGGCAACTCAACGCTTCGCCCTGCCTTGTTACCAGGCCCAGGAAATAAAAATATTAAATATTATTTAAAATTTTCATTTTTGGAAGTGGGAATCGAACCTGTTGCGTTTACAGTGGCATGCCGGTGCTATTACGCCAAATATTTCACTACTACGGGAACGGTGATGTTGAAAGTACTATGTGCGGGATACAGCATGAAGCTAAAAAAAACTTAATTAAATAAACTTACCTGAAATAACGAGCTCGCATGCAGCAAAGTGCCATCTCCGCCGAGACAGATAATGAAGTCAATCTTGTCAGTAAGGTCATCTGTGCCCGCGCGGAACGTCATCAGTCGCTCTCTCACCGACGTGAAGTCCCCATACTCTTTTAGCAAAGTGTCATCTAATACAGCCGCCTCCACGAACACTACCATGCTTTTGTCCTTGTAAAAAAAATAGTTGAATTTAGAACCTCGTTCTACTTCTGAAGTTAAATAATAAAATAGACATATTAAATTACAATAATAATAACGAAAGAATTAAATGTTTTATAAGTCTAAGAGAATTATGCTTACCCGGCGAAAAAAGATACACGCACAAAGTTTATAACAATTATACTTATATTGAAAGTAAAACAGATAAAAAAGTTTAGGTCAGGTGTGTTTTAGAGAAAAAAAAAAAATTCTAGAATTTAAAGGCAACTTTGGTTTTAATTTCTCTACATGTGTTATTTAAGTAAATATTTTAAGAACGAGTAAGTTTTTATAATTGAATAAAAAACATTGGTCTCGAAATTGCATATTGTCCAAATTTTATGAATAATAAAAAAAAATAAAAAAAAGAAAAATGGTGACACGTTTTCTACAAGAAATTGTTCCATATTTAAAAAAAATATCCTTTTTTTCTTCTTCTTAAACTGTATATACATACATTATATTTAAATAGCCACTGACAGTACAATTATTATTATACTTTTTATAAAATACTTATATTTTTTTTAATACTATGGTTTGTTACAACAAAACGTTGTAATCAATAGCTAATAAAGACGAAAACAATAATATAATATTATTAAAAAAAACTATTTAAAAAGTTATAAGTGTTACAAATTTTTGAAAGATACTTTTTTATATATTAAAATTCGCTATTCGCTTCACGCCTTAAATTAATAAAATTGCAAGTAATCACTATAGTGTGTTACAGTGGCGAAGCGTCCACACAACTCGATTCCCACCGGCTTGCCTTTTCAAAACTTTTCAAAGTATAAGTATGAGACTTAAAAAAAAGCTTTCAAGGAAAACGTGGAGCTCAAAAGTCAAACAAGGTGTGAGAGCTAAAAAAAGAGGTCGCCAGGAAAATATTGGACATTATCGGCTTCCCTAAAAATACATGGACTTCCCTTAATTTACCGGCTTGCCGAACTAAAATTTTCACCCCTCGCCACTGGTGTGTTATTGACTCTAACATGTTTTTGTATGTAAATTGTCAATAGTTACTAATCAGGACAGTAGGATGATTTTACATTTTAAATCCAGGAAAATTGCAATGTAATTTATTCGATATTCTTAATTATTTCTGTGATTTTGACATCATATCTAATATATAAAATAATTGTTTTGGTAACGAACCCCAGAAGGTTAAGAAATATTTATGTACCTTTTAACAATCAATATACAATGAACCAATTATCTTAGATATTACTAAAATTAAATAATTTAATCATTCATGATTTTTGAAAGGATTATTTTAATTTCAAATCAATATTTAAGAAATAAAAAATAATATAAAAATAATTATGAGCAAAACGTTGAATAAAATATTAAATTAACTCTACAATATTTTTTTGCCACAATTTACCTTACAAAGAGAAGTAGTATTTTTAAATTTTATGATTATTTTATTATTAGAAACCATATAAAGTTAATCGCAAAAACATCAAAAATATAAAATTATGTCTATAATATATATATATATTTCAATTTGTTACTTACTAATGAATAAATTTTACGGTGTTGAATGTTCCAGAAATGTCTCATTAATATTACATGATACATATTAATAGAATCGTCACTGAATACAATAGTTTTAGAATGATAATTAAAACATTATTACTCCACAATTCTGGCAGTGATTCGCCTGCGTGGACATAGAATTAATTTCAATGAAATAAAAACTATACATACATAGATAGCTTCACGCTGCATCCCGTATATAGCAGGGTAGGCAGAGGGAACCTAGTGTTAGGACACTCCGTTCCCCACTTTCCGCCGAATTGAGGCATTGCGTGCTGAGTGGCGGAACTCAACACCGCGCTTTGCCTTGTTACCAAACCCATGAAATGAAAAATTCCATTTCCTGGAGTGGGAATCGAACCCACAACCTGTCGCGTTTACAGTCGCACGCTTGTGCCCCTGCGCCACGACAGGCGTTAAAAAAAACTATACGTTTTAAATTTACTATTGTGAAGCGATATAATTTACAAGAAGGAAACGTCACAATCCTTTCTAGAAGCTATCACACATCTGTGAAATGCGTCTAAATTCATTTATCTATATATTAATACGTGAAGCAAAAACTTTGTTCCCCTTTTTACGAAAATTACGCGGACGGAGGAGCATGAAACTTGGCACACTTATAGTATATATAGCGAAGGAAAGCAGAATGACAATATCTTTTTAAAATAATGCATAAAAAATATATTAAATTGATAAAATAAATATTACACACACTACGATGGTTTGATATCCATGTATATATAAAGTGACATATACATACGTCGCTAGGACGCGTTATTAACGCGTCAACGGGGAAACAATTGGAATAAATACTCAATTATGAAAAAAATATTCTGAGTTTTATTTACTTTCTATATTGTAAATGTTTTACCACTATCCATAACATATAAAAACACCAAAATGTAGAGAACAAAAAAGGTTATTCATTATAATTGTTAACGATAATATATTTTAATATAAACATAAAACATAATCACATACATCCATGTAAATAATGTTCTTTGGGGATTAATTAGAATAGAAGGCCAGTTATTCGTTATTTCTTGTAAAATTTTTATAATCTTTCTTATCAACTTTTATTTAAAGTTTTCAAGCAATTAAGATGAGAATTTTGTATGTCAAATTATAGCAATAAAAAAACAATAGCATATGACAACATTTCACTCTTAGCTCCTCGATTTCTATCGATAAAAGTTTATGTGCCCAAACATTTTTTTCCGAGTTGCTCCAAACATGACAAACTACGACCCTCTACATTATAGCCAGACTACTTATTACTGAACATCAAATATGTAACAACGCTTGACCTGTGACCTACTAATAAATGAGTCTGATGACACCAAAAGCAGACTTATAAATTAACAGTGGAAATAATAACAATTACCACTAGAGGCACTCCTAGTTTAGGCACGAGATATTGGTTAAATACATATAGATATTTCTCGACGCACCTTAATATCGTTATGCCAGTTTAAATGAAAACCGGAATTTTGCAAGACGCATTCCAACATAAGGCTTTCCAAAGTTTGTTTTATCACGCTTTACATAAGTTACAATGTAAAAATAAAATAAGGTATATAGAGAAAAAAAATATTAACTTAGTCATTGTACCGTATTTATATATTTAGTTCGTAAACTTCCTTATTATTGAAGAGATTATATTATTACGTGCACACGTAATGTGTGTCACGATAACAATACATCGGTCAAAACTTATCATTTAAAATAATCAATTGTTATGTCACAATTTTAAATATATTTTTTATAATATTGGACACTACTTAAAAACATAACTATTTTCGACATTAAAATTCCCCTAGGTGGGAATTGAATCCTCAAGCGATTGACTTTATAGTCAGATGCTACAGCATATGGCTCACCATTGCGCCATGATGGCGTCTTATTTATTGATGGTTTAAGAATAATACAGTTATTATCATAATATTTATACTTACATGGACAAGCCAATGCACAAGTTGTACGAAGGGCGCCAGGATGGTTGCATCGTGCACCTTTTTTATTACGAGCACCGTCAACGGAGGCTTGTACCAAGTGAGCCGTTGTGACGCCGGGTCCTGGATTTGCCTGTAAATGTAAAATATACAAATAAAGAATCTGCGTCTGTTTTTCCCGAGACGTATAATATGAAGAAGTTCAAAAAAGAGTTAACGATTATCTTCTAGGCAAGCGTGTGTCATCATCTTAACATTAGGCTTGTTGTGGTCAAACGTAATCCTATTATTCATTAAAAAAAATCTTCTATTTTTAGACCACTTCTATCTTTATACTATACCAGCAGCTAGAAGGTGGAGGCAAACATTCATTAGCATTGCGAAATATTTATATAGAACTCAGTCGATAACTCATAAATATTAAATAATGGTACAATATTTATTTTTCGTATATAAAATTGGCCTTCGCATTTTAAAACATCTTCAGAAATTTGTCGCATTCAAATCATTTGTTTAGACAATGATTTAAATTGGCAGCTAATAAGACCGTATAATAAAAAATAATGAATCGCCGACTATTGAATGGGCTGTCTTGTCTTGCTTTAGGTATAAATACTTATAACAGGAACTTTGTTTATCTTTCCAAAGGTAGTGAACCCTATTTTGTAACATTTGTAACTAATACTATAGATATCGAATATAATTTTAGAATTTTTTGCCTTAGTAATAAAAACAGATTTTATAGTTATACAATACAAACCATTAAATATATGATACATAATATAGTGGATATTATAAATCCATTAATTCTGTCTCGAACATTACTCGAAATGTAACTATATTATATTATTATAAATAATAATTATTATAAAATGTACTTTTAATGCAATAAAAATCTAACTTAATCTAATATTTCTTTGTGTTTAAGATTTATTCCGTTGATAAATTTGTTTTATCCCAAAACAATATATAACACAGTAACTTAACTGACTAATTTTCTGTTATTTATCTCTCAATCTAAATCTAAATCAAAAAATAATATTATATTTAGATAGA
>JAKGSA010000452.1:305710-345690 GCA_033558755.1 Philaethria dido
ATACAGCGTGAAGTTAAAAAAAAATCTGTTCCTGTTTTCATGTTTATATTATTTTTGTTCTTTCGTAGGGAACCATTGTGATGAACGATTATTGTCATTATTCAACACAGAATAAACATAGCACTGTATTTGTGAGCTTTAATTATTTAATCAATTAAAAAAATATATACGTATGTCGTAAAACTAATACAGAGAACGTAACAATAGTTTGTTAGTCAGGAACGTGCCAGAAAGAAAATTATCAATGTCAAATGCATAATAACTTTAAAAATTCAAATTAAATGAAATTTATAAACGCTTAAAATTCAATTAGAAATATTCACTGATTACAGTAAAAATAAATATTTTAATATATTATATAATTATTTATATACTACTAATACCGATAATAATATTTTTATCTTTTTGATGCACCAGCGTCTTGCGGTAGATAAAGACAACGCGATAACTTAACTTTCCGTCCATTAAGGATACGTTTTAGTTATTGAATGTTGAAATCAACGAAAAGTACTACTATAATGTTCGAATAATATTACTATGATGTATTAATAATATTCGAATAATTTTCGCCGGACTAAGTTACGCGAATATTTAATTTTTTTTACAGTCGTTAATCGATACCGCAACCTCTGCGTACGTACAGTAAAGTATTTAACTTTAAAATTGCGCCGTGCTGGCGTCATATATAAAATATTCATTAATATGTATAAGTATTTATAATTAACGAATGCATATATTAATTCTAGTATTCGGTAGAAATTAGTAAATTCTTTGGTTTCCGCGATTTTGATACATTCTTAATAAAACTATTTCAACCGGATAAAATTATTAATCGCATATATTTCGGAAATATATAGGAAGCATGACGTATCAAGTACTTTACAGTAGTTCGTGTTCATAGACTATGTAGGTAGACTTTAGTGAAAAATAGATGATTTATCCGGCTAATTTTGATTCATTTAAAATTGTATTACTATTTTAAATGTAAATTTAAACCTAAGTCCTTAGTCTTTTCCTAACTAAGAGATTTAAGTACATATTATAAACAAAACCTGAAAATAATTACATAAGAACGAGTTGAACATTATTTATCGTCGGTTAGTTAGGGAAAAACACTGGGTTATTGTCACTTTTAGTTGAGTTTTAACATCGATTTAGTTATTAAAAAGGAAAAGATATTAAATATGTATGAAATATTCTCTATAATTTCGTTTTGAATTATTAAAACGAATATGTTTTATAAATTTACTCATAAAAGTTTATTGTTTTAAGTTAAAATTACACGGAAGGCTTAGCAAATAAAGGAGCGCTGAATAGACAGACGGTGGAAATAGCTAATTATTATCATATGTCGTAACTTAATTTCGTTATACCTATTTATGTTTAATAGTATTTAATAATTTATTTGTATTTAAGATCTATATAAAATAATACTTTAATGTAATTTCAAAAAAGTCACGGGACATTTGACCAAAGAATATTTATAAAAAAAAAATTACTTAAAAAACCTTAAGAAAATCAAAAAACGTCTTGTTGAAATGAAAAACCTTAAATTTATATAAAAGCTTTTCAATTCCTACTTATAACTATTGCGCTCATACATATAAATATACATTGTATGTATGTAACTGTTTAATAGTACTTATAGTGAATATGTTATTAACCTATAGGTTATATTATACAAATGCACAAACTGAATACAATAAAAAATACTTAATATAAATATTATAACAAACCTCCTATCGAAATATTCATCTTGAACACGAATGAGTTCTTCTTTTCCAGACTCATGAGAATACTGCCTTCGCAGCATTATAACTTAAAATAACCTTAAAACACTTTAATATCGACTGTGTTCACTAACAACTACACTTTGTTTAACATTACAAAACAATACACATCGTAAGCGTAGTTTTTATACAATTCATTGGTTTCTTTACATCACTTCCAAGAAGGTTTCATTAACCGGAAAAGATTTTATCGTGAATACAGAAGAATGAATGGAAAACTTGTTTTATAAATATTTTTTTATGTTGATATGAATCAAATATCGATGTCGAATTATCACGAGAGGACCGGAAAGACGCGACTGGCAGTCTGAGCGCCGCGTACGCATCGTAGTTTCACACTAGGCCCTCCACAGTCAACACACCACTCGATGTACACAAATGAAATTCGCGACCTTGATGGTTAAGTTTGCAAAGGTACAGCTTCGCTTACAGATTAAATATCTGCCAATACTAATAGTGTGTTCATAGTGGGGGAGAATATGAATATATTTTGTATATAGATTATAACTACATGACATGCATATTATATTAGTAGATTTTTTCTATATTTCTATACGGAAATATAAAGTTTTTATTCATTCAAAATTAACTACTGAATATAATATAAGTAAATTAAGAAGTTAATAGATTAATTATCACATTCACATAATTGCTGCTAACATTGCATGGCAAAACACCAACATTTTACTACTTTAATAGTTTATTTATCTATGTATTTTTCTCTAATCATTTATGTACTATTGTATTTTACCATGATTACTATAAAAATAAGCAAGTCACGAACACCTGATAGTCAGACTTATCAGTATTTTTTTAAAATGTTTGACGTATTGTTATATGGGATGTCTACGCTGTCTAACAAATTGTACTATTTCATTCTGTAGATTTCACAGGTTAAATATGCATAGCACATTGGATATATTACAAAGAGGTTAAAAACCTTGTTAGTTTAATTTCAAAACTAAGTCGAAATATTAGATCACTTTGCTAATACCACAAATGTAATTTTCCAATTTTCAGAAACACCTAAACTAATCAGGGATCTTTTTTGTATATTTTATTAGTCGAAGTAAATAAAAGTACAAAAAGTGCTAAATTCATATTATTATTAATTTTATATAAACAATAAAATAAAAATTAAATATCTGAGAAGCAAGACGAGTAATTTAACTTATTAAGTTTTAAGCGCTTGTTGCAAGTATTGCTACGCAAAAAAAATCTTAAAGAGGATTCACTACACTACATCCGGTTATAAAAACTAAACTAAGTAAAGTAAAAACTAAATTGTTTCAAATTCGTTCTATTAGCTAACTAACTTCAAGGTGATAAATAATTAAGGTCTCCTTCAGGGCTATGTGTAAATACAGCGCTTATATGTGATTTTTTATGAGATTCTAAGGACATAAGCCAAATGTTATACATAGAAATATATTATAGATTTTTAAAATAAAAGTTCCAATATATATATAACTTATACTACAATAAAATAACGCCTGTCGTGGCGCAGAGACACAAACGTGTGACTGTAAACGCGTCAGGCTGTGGGTTCGATTCCCACTCCAGGAAATGTAAAATTTAATATTTTCATTTCTTGGGTTTGGTTACAAGACAAAGCGCGGCGTTGAGTTGCGCCACTTAACACACAATGCCTCAATTTGGCGGAAAGTAGGGAACGGAAATGTTAAAAGAGAATGGAGTGTCTCAACACTAGGTTCTCTGGTTCCCTCTGCCTACCCCGCTATATGCAGGATACAGCGTGAGGTTAAAAAAAAAAAATAAAATAAAATAAATTATTAATACATTAGAACAGGACGATCCTTCGGCCTCAATGGGCACAATACTAGCACTTATCGATAAAGATGCAAGTATGTGTAGCTTATCATTTTATCGCGTCTCTTTAAACTCAATTCCCGTAACCAATTTAGAAACAATGTTGTCTTTTATTTTGTCACAAAGCTAAATTAAAAATATTTAAACAGTGAAAATAATTGATGCGATATCTTTTATTATGAAATGATATATCTATTAAGAAAATAAAATATAAAAACTGTACTAAAATATTAAGAGCTAGTCTATCTAGTTTTAGTAAAACGTTAACCGTGAAAGGCAAAAAAAGGAGACGAAATATTACCGATTCGATTAACGTTCCAAAATTATACAATTGTATTTTTTGACATTGAATTTAAAATTTATATCACTTCATGACCTCGATGATCAACATTCAAAAAGGAAACTGATTCAATTCTTAAATGGCGTATTTTACAGCCTCACTTAAAGACGACTATTAGCATTTATCTCTTATTAAACCTAATGTTACTGGTCTTACTAGATAGAACTATACTGAAAGAGTGTAGTTTTCGTGTAAATATACTCATTATCAATAGGAAAATTTAAATAATTGAATGTATGAAAAAAGAAAGCAGTGACGCCAAGGTTAAATTGCCTGCGCGGCAAATGAAAGTTCAAACAAGGCAATTATGGATCGATCGAGTAAAGTGTCAACACACAAACACGACCGACTTATGTACGAAGTCCTATGAATATAACATGAGATTATATATATGGATATATTAATTTTAATCGATATTCAATGCCTTTTAAATACGTCTACAATATTACAAACAAATAACCCAAGAAATCGATTTTACCGTTTCCTTATTTTCTAAAACCAGCATTGAATTATACTTTGGTTCATGCTAACATTCTGCGAGCTGTTTCAAATAACTAAATAGTAAGTAGGTAATAAAAGTTGAATAAAAAAACGATTCACAATACGTATCTAATGTAAATTACCTTACACCTCTGTTATCATAATGTATTATTAGTATGTACCTACAACTTGAATAAATGTTTCTCCTTTAACACTTTTAAATGTCTTAGTTTTACACTAGTGAAGGAAAAATAATTGGATGCAACATATTAGAACATGTGAAATTAATTAGGCCTGATTCTCAAATAAGAAGATTCTTAAATAAAAAATAACATATATTTAGATATCTTTTTAATATCTTACTAATAATTACTTATATTTGCGTCAGGTAACTCTTTTCATTGTTAATGTGAATATCGTGCCGCGTTTGCGGTTATTAAACGACAACATAACTATAGTTACTTATCTCACGGATGTTAAAACATTGCAAATTTTTTTGATTGCGGTGTTCTTGATGAACAGAAAAACACAATGATAATTTGTTAATTTATTTTTTCAGCAGTTTTTATTTAAGTTCTAATTTGATTAAAAATTTCGGTATCCTGTTACAAATATCCTTTAACATTGAGCGTGTCAAAGCGATAATGTATATGTCGGCGTGTTTTAATTATTAAAAAAAATACATATGGATTTGACAGTACAAAAAAATACGGTCATATACAGTACTTACACTCTTCCTGGAGCCATTTTAGTTCAATAATAAAACATTAAATAAAGAAATTGTGTGTTTATCTAGAAGAGAATAAACGGAATGACTACGTACTCGGTTATTTCTTATCTATAGCTTGACCTAAGTGTAACTCGTTATCGACAAAATGACAGTGTGAATGATTCTGATGTTGAAGATTTCTAGATAACTTCACATTATTTTTCAGGTACTTATTCAATAAAAAATGTATTTGATAAAAAACAATATTCATATACAATTTTATCGCCATACTAAGCAAAATTTTATATATAGGCATTCTCTCTTATACTAAATACTATAAAAGTAAATGCGTTGCACGTCACATATATACAGACATACAAGGTTCAATAACTGATATTAAGTGTGAACTCAATAAATATATTATTATCTATATTGATATAAGTACTGATGGTAAAGCTACAACTATCCTAGTGCTAGCATCGTGACCAGTGGAAATTGATAATCTTTGTTAATCAATAATACATTGTTTTATCGTATGCGACTGCACGTGTAAATATAATGTTATTAAAATCGAGTACGATAATTACATACCTACTATCCATTACAAATGGAATGGATTGTTATTAAAAAATATTATTATAAGTTCTTTGTATAAAACATTTCTTTAGAAGATTGTTTTGTTTGTATTAAAGATATGTCTGTAATAATTACAATGTAAACATTATTTTCATTACCGCTAATTTTTTATAAGATTTAGAAAGTAATACTTACATACTCATTATTTCAAAATCATGAAATCAGACATATATTCAACTAGCTTTCCGCCCGCGGCTTCGCCCGCGCGGAATTCGGCTATATCGCGCGTCGTGGTAAGGAGTACGGTCTCTCCCAAGGTCTAGACTATTTGTCAAAATATTTTTTCGCGAAAAAAGGATCCTATGTTCTTTCCCAACTTCAGTTCTACCTTCATACCGAATTTCATCAAAATCGGTTCAGTGATTTAGGTGTGAAAGCGTAACAGACAGACAGACAGACAGAGTTACTTTCGCATTTATAATATTAAGTAAGGATGATCGTTACATTCAAGATGTTTAAATCTTGAAAATTCAATAATATTTTATGACTCAAGTTTTTGGGTAGCTGCAATAAAATTCAACAATTCCGTTCCCCACTTTCCACAGGATTGAGGTATTGCGTTCTGAGTGGCGGAACTCAACGCCATGCTTTGCCTTTGTAACCAAACCCTGAAAATGAAAATATTTCATTTGCTGGAGTGGGAATCGAACCCATAACCTGTCGCGTTTACAGTCGCACGCTTGTGCCTCTGTACCACGACAGGCGTTGAGTGTTTTAACACTAGGATCTCAAGATCCCTCTGTCTACCGTGTTATATGCGGGATACAGCAATAAAATTTGTTCTTATTCTATTTTTGTTTTCACAATAATTATAAGTAGAGGTGTAACTATAATGTTTAAATTAAGCAAGTAATTTTTCTTTATAATATTATTTTCTTTATAGTAGCCATTAAAGTTATTGTTTCTATTGTTCATCAAAAGTTGTTGAGAAAATTAATTATTTTTTTTCCAATTAAAAAACATTTTCAGAAATTACTCAGGACATTTACAAGAAATCGTTTTTTTGTTGATTGACTATAAGAAATTTTCGAAGGAACTACAAAATTAAGTGTCTTTGTAAGTGAAACTAAAACTGTAGAAAAACTAATATTATAAGAATGATCACTTTTAAAATCATAAAAGTTTATCTTAATTACTTACTATATCGTGTTAATTACACATTGTTTCAATTAATTTGTAAGTTATACTTATACTTAGCAATTACACATCACATTAAGTATGTAGGTTACCATAACAACATCATGACAAACACTGGACTCTAATGTGTACGACCAAGTAGCTCAAGGATAAGACAAATTGCATAAACGTGCATACATAAAAATCGATAGTAGCATATATATTATACTGTTTTTAATATACCATTTTTATGCACATTGAAAAGAAGATATAAATAATAAATTCTTTAAAGAAGAATTTAAAAGAAATATGGTTAAAATATTTTCTCGTTATTCTGATCGTTCTTATATGGCGATTAGGTTCACGCTATGCAAATATTGTGTTGCCATCGTATCCGGACACGTGTGCAAATTTTCAAGCAAATCTGAAGGTTAACCGCGAGTGGTGTTGTCATTTATACTGAGTCAAAATAGCGTTGCAATTATGAATGCATATATAGATATGCAAATGCATAGATAGATAGGCCTGTCGTGACGAAGAGGCATAAGCGTGCGACGGTAAATGCGACAGGTTGTGGGTTCGATTACCACTCCAGGAAATGTAAATATTAAATAATATTTTGTATTTTCATTAATTCGCTCTGGTAACAAGACAAAGCGCGGCGTTGAGTTCCGCCACTCGGCAAGCAATGTCTCAATTTCGGCGGTACGTGAGGAACGGAAATATCAGAAGAGGTGAAAAAAAATTAAAATTGTGTCACATTTCCAAATTATAACTTTACAAAAGACAATAACAACAGCATTTAAGAGGGTACATAAATATTTTAGTAGATACTTTGTTTTCATTAAATATAATATGTACGAAATAAGATAAGGCAATCATTTATAGTACAAAATTATAATAATATCTTTGCTTCTTAACTCATTTATAGAATAAGACAACAACAATCGAATTACTCTGTAAGTATTCATATTAATTTGCTTACAATGGATGAAAAAATATGATCCACTTGTACAATTTGACCTGTTTGAATATCAATAGGTTGTGTCGCCTACGAGAAAGATCTACAATCATTAATATAAATGCCTATGTCTATTATATTAGGGCTGGGCATGATTATTACAGTTAATTCCAAAATGTTTGATTACTTTAGACATTATTATAACCACTTATTAATATACTATTAGTAATCTATTATCGAGAATATTTTTATAATATTTTTGACTTTTAACACAGCTTCAGTCATTGCAGGAACTGTAAAAACCCGTCTAATAGAAACTAAAAGTACCAAATTTCCCTCAGTGTTGACACATGTTACGTGAATAGATTAGCGAGTTTACGTTGGAAATCTAGTCACTGATTGTTATTACCAACATCGAAAAAGGCCGTAATCGTACCCTTCGCAATAGCCTTGTTTTTTATATACCTAAAACTAAAGGTCTCAGTAGCATTTTTTTCTGTGTATTCTTATGTATACAGTATGATTCGATATACATAAAAAATTATGAAGGTATTTGTATTTTTAACAACTCACTAGGCGTTTCATTTCTATAGCACTACAACGATCGTAAGTATAAATTTTGGAAATTTTATAGATATTAAAAACAGTTGGAAACTAAATATCTTTAACCAAAACACTTTATAATTTAATAGAGCACAAATCTGTTGATACGATTATGTACACAACGAACAATCGTTTCGCTGAGGTCAAGGAGTTAACGCATGGCGGAATATCGGGGTCGACTGTCATTTAAATAGGCCGAATAGACTACTGAGTGGAAATCGAGATGTCCAGCAATATGTTGACGAGATCGCAATCTAGATGCCAATTTACGGTTAGAAGCAAAAACAAGTAACGATTGCGGTTTAACAAGAACAAGAGAAAGGTGGCCAAGTATAGACAAGCAGGGTGTTATTTAATTAGCTCGATTTAATTCTCCTGGACAGTTTTAAATATAATTAGTGTAATCATTTGTATTATTTTTCTGTTCGACATTGTTTCCTAAAATTGGTGGAGAGAAACAGACGACGATTTATTGACGTATTGACGATTATGTACCATGAACTGTGAAACGGTTAAGTACTATATATTACAGATGCAAGTATTCATGTCAATAACATGAATAAAAAATTATGCAGTTGGCTAAAACCGGTCCAACATTAGACTAAAAAAGGGATAAGTTGTTTATTTTTATTACTCGAATGCAGAATGTAGCAATTGGCTACATCAATAACTTTTCAATTATTTAATTTGTGGGTTAATATTCTCAGAATATATATGGCAGGTAAAATAATAAAATATTTAAACACGATATTTATTATTGTTTCTTTTTTTAAAATTAATTTGTATATTTATTTGTATAAAAAGACGCAAATCCAAGGGTCAAAGACAGAAACTGTCGTGACTATAGTTAACTAAATATAATATTAATAATAATGTGAAATACTTAAAAACTAATCCTCTTATTGTAAATTACAGAATATATTCTCTATTTAAAGCATTTGAAACGATCCTTCCATTAGTCATATGTAAATTTAAAACATTACAAGAAAAGTTAATAGATGTTGCATCGTGAAGAAAACTTTTAGATGACTCAACGTTCTACAATATTACGACGGAACGAACTATACTTTTATATTTTTATATTATATGTATATATGTTTCATAAAAAATATTCAAATATGCTACAATAGTATATTTATCTATTTTGGGAGACGAAATTCTTGTAGACATATAAAAGACTTTTTTATTATCTCTTTTCATATTTTATTGTCAAAAATTGGTCATAATTTCAAAATAACGTTACTTAGAAAACATAAACTTTTTCGCACGAAAGTGTCCAATATATATATATTTACTGCCTTTAAGATTAACAATCTGTTTTGTACATTTAACTTGAAACATTCAAAGTAAATTTATTAGATAGCTTTAACAATAAATTTCAAGTTGTGTTTATTTATTTGTAATAAGTACATCGATACTTTATTTGTAGTCTAATTTTGGAAACTGTGAGCGCTGTGGTTTGTCTTGCTGAGGTATTATTAAGGTCAACAACCGGCATACCTGACACCGAAATCCAATTAGGTGTAGTTGCCCCAGTAAATAATTCACCATTATTTAAATTACAGAAAGTTACTGTTTTATTGAATTATGGACATTCATAATTAAACTTTGTTTATTTGTTTCTTACTTTGTTTGTGTTGTTTAAACTAAACAAAGTGCTCGTATATAGGACTAGTACATGATAAAAGACAAAGATATTATATCTTTTACCATAGGTATATTTGACATGTATTAAATTTGAAAAATAAACGTTGAGGACATTATTAAAAAGTACAAATTAATAAAATTTAGTTGTGTTATTTTTATTTAATAAACAATATATTCCTTATTCAAGCAACAAAACTGTGAGATAAGATTGTATTGAAGTGAAAAAACAAACGATTATTACCAGCTGCTATAGTTTATACAATAATTGTTGACACTTACGGCCACGTGCCAGATCGTCGTTGTCGGTGGGCCCGGACTTGTGTGTCAGGTAGAGCATGCAACAACGCCTGGGGTATCAGACTTTTAGAAGATCTACGACGAAATCTACATTCCGTTCGCTCTAGAGGTTTACAGCCCTTTAGCGTCGACAGCTCCTCCGCTGACCCACACCACAAGGAATCTATCGCGAGCATTGTTGTTGACAACAATTTTAACACACCACACGTACGAAAAACACAAAGATGTTGAACAATCTAAACGTCTTAACTCATATTTAGTAGAAATACTATGTATTTTTTAGAATGTAATAAATCTATAAACTTTGGAACATGAATGTTCAGAGACGGCCTTGCATGTAGAATAGTAGTTATTACGAAATTTTAAGCATGTGAAGTCCACTTGACTAGATTGTTAAATATTGCAAGGCTGGAAATCGCAAATTGCGGGGAAACCGGCCGAACGCGAGCCGCGACCGCGCACGTTAGAGCGCGCTTGAAGAGAATCGCCAACTGGCGGGCAGCGGACTGACTCCGACTTCTGACTACTCACATGCCTGCAAAGCGTGCGAGCCGATATGGGGCGCACAAATTAAAATTTAATCAAAAGTAAGTGTTCTTTGTAATTATGATAATTTTTTTAAATTATACCTATCCTTACTTATTTTTTCATGCAAAATGATTGCATTCCCGTATGGCAAAATGTACCAAAATTTAAAGTTGAATAACAGCTTCAAGGTAGCTTCAAAAACGATAATAATACCACATTTACGCTTTATCTCGCATAGCAGGATAGACTGAGAGAACTTAGTGTTAAGACACTCCGTTCTTCACTATGCTAGACATTATCCTTTCAAATAATTGAATTACGATATATTCGAACTTCTATACTCCTAAAGGAAACAATAACGATTTGTATGACGATCCTATACCATGTGATGTAAATATTGTTATGTTAAGAAAAGTAAGGATTTTTTATAAAATTGCAACATCCAACGGATTACCAGAGAAAAGAAAGTGATAAATCAACAAATTTGAAACACGCAAAGCCACTCACTGAAAACGAATTACAATTAAACTATTGTCCTGGATTCAAGCTTAGCGAAAGTGTTGGCGTTTACTTATTTAGAAAATTAATAACAATGAAATTAGTTTCAGCGAAATTTGTATGACTCAGAATTAAGAAAGTGAGACGAAGATAATATCATAACGAACATTAACCTAATTAAGTATTTCAACTTATATTCTTCAGACTGGTTGGACAAAGCATAACGATGATGATGGCTCTTAAGTGGAGAATATATGTATAGGTTATCTCTTACGAATATAGTGACTCACCTCTTCACAGGCGAGATGTAAGTGCGGTATTGCAGTTTAAAAAATATTTTTGACGCATAAAAGACAAAATAGTGTATTTTTTTGTCAGGCGCACTATTACCGGCTTCGTTAAGCATTATAAAAACTTTGTCTAGAACAGGATAGCAATGTAAATAAATTATACCGTTGTTTCATAGTAACTATTCATGAATTCCAACAAACACTTGGTTTGTGGTTAACCAAGGTGGTTGCACGGTTTGCACGTTAATTTCGTGATATTCATAGTTTGTCTGTCTTTGGGTCAAGAGTCATTGTCCTATAACTGTTACGTTTCTTGACCTTTCTTTTTCATATTAGGAACTCTCTGTGAACCATATTAGTTTTGATAATACATGTAAAATACATTGGCTTGAAGTATTTTTAATAATATATTTTTTCTTTTTCTACTCTTCTATTAATTTTTTCAAAGTGCTTATAATATATTATAAGGCCATTAGAAAGCCTATGTAAACCAA
The DNA here is from genome assembly GCA_033558755.1 of Philaethria dido. Classification (NCBI taxonomy): domain Eukaryota; kingdom Metazoa; phylum Arthropoda; class Insecta; order Lepidoptera; family Nymphalidae; genus Philaethria; species Philaethria dido. Next base: position 317,930 of record JAKGSA010000452.1, read on the forward strand.
AACCGACAACAACATTTTACGGGAATAATTTTAAAAATATGGAAATGGGGAGTACGAAATTTGGTATAATTAAAGTTTATATGGAGAAGTAGTGTTGAAATCCAATATTTTCTTAAAAATAAATAAATATAACAAATTTTTTTTTATAAATCATATAGTTTTTTTTATATATATAATCTGCTATCAGTGCTAAGACTATCATCAGATTTGTTGATATAAAGTGTCGTTTTGTTTGGATCAAGAGGCCAGTACCTCAGTCTCCATTTAAAGGATGTGGCTTTGTTTTAGTCTTCTGACCATGCTGGCATCGTTAATCATATCCGAGAGTAGGGAATTGGGATGATGTTTTAAGCATTCCATGTGCAGTTTTTTGTGAAGGGGATCCGCCGCCTTGAGGACTGGGTTGCCAAGCTGGTCTAAGTTGTGCAACCCGTTCAGATAAATTATAAAGCAACATTTACATTATTAAGCCACATATATTACTACAAATAGTAAGAAGGTATTTTTTTAATTGGGTAGAGAGAGAAAAATCTATATGATTCTTGCACATAGATGAGCTATCTTAGACCATCCAAAAAATACTTATGAATATACATATAAAAGTTACCAGTTACTTAGGAAGTAACTGAGAGACAATGCACAGCTACATCTACTGGCTGTAGATATTTGAAATCTGATACATAGGTTTCTTGGAAACTGTTGACTAGTTGAAAATATTTTATTAGATACATTAAACTTGCAAAAAGTTTAATGTCACAAATGGATAAAAAAAGCCAAAATACAAGACATTGTTGCTGAAAGAAGTCCTTTTAATTAAAAAAAAAATAACAGTTTATCAAAATAGAAATTTTGCATTTGCAAAAACATGAGTAAGTAGATAGTAATATTTAAATTTTTATTACTATTTGTGAAATCTTTAAAAATTATCAGAACACAAACAAACAAGACACAAAAAGACATTTTGAGCTCTAAAACAGAAAATTGTTGTGTTGGTATACAACTAATTAATTTATGATTATAAATTGTATTGTGATTGTACTTATAATGCAATATATTAATCCAATTCTTATATGTCTTAAAGCAGAAGCGAGCAACCTGCAGTTCTTAGACCGCATGCGGCCTTTATGATTTTGTGAAGCCCACCATGCTTTTATTTATATTATATTTTCCCTATAATATATTAAGTTCTCCCATTTTTTTCAGCTATTATAAGATGTTGATTTTTATTAAAAAGTATGGTCTACTAAAAAAAACAAAATTTGAATATTGGCCTATCAAAAAATTTCAGAGTTTAGATAGGCCTGTTGCTAAAAATGGTTGCTCACCCCTATATTATGATGTAAACAGTATGATGTAAGTATTGATTTACCACCCATTATTTTTTTTTATTTTTTGTTTTTAGATATTTATTTGTAGATTTAATAAGTAAAAATATTAAGTCTAAATACTATAATGGAAAATTGATATTTGTAAAATTAGGTTAATACTTGAGGAGATAGTATGTACAACTGAAATTCTGTCATATTGTTCAATGTAAGAATATGGGATTCATAACCTCAATTATATAAAACTTACACCACCATTCAAGTAAGAAATCAAATTAAATTTAATTTAATTTATGAAATTTTATGATATTTAATTATTGGATAAATTTCTATCGTATTAATTAAAAGAGCTATAATTTCTACAGCTAAATCTAATAACTAGTCAGATAATTCAAGTATGATCTAATTTGAATATTCTTAAAAATAATAATTTAAAATTTCCATATCATAAAAATGTTATATTTACGTAAATTGATAAAATTATACAAGTTAATCTTAACTTAAGATGTAAGTAAGCATAACCTAATTATTAAGATAAATTTCTATAAGACGAAATATAGTGTGTATTAAACATGAGTATATAACTGAATATTTAACGTAAACATACCGTTCTTCTTCTTCCTCAGTTATTTTGCTTGTAGTCGCTTGTCTTGATTTACTTCTACTTCTTCTATCCATCTTCATAACATTTATTTATTGATATCCGCCATTTAAATATCATAATAATGTGTTACATTTACAAATGTATTAATATCATGGCACAAATAGGATACTAAGACTTTTAATTATTATTTACAATTAAAAAAGTTTCAAATTTTTCAGAGCAAAAAATGATCACAACAAGACAATATGCCCAAAATTTGACTGATAAATGACATCTGACAATCAGATTTGACTTACGTCAAAACCGCTGTAATTATAAAAATAAAAAAAGATTCATTTGCAAATGCACAGAAAGAAAAAAGTTTTTTTTTCGTCCAATTGTTATAAGGTACGTAATTATTTGGTATACTTTAAACATTGATACAATTCTTTATAAATGTGTATGAGTTGCATGATTATTTGAATTATTATTTTTTCATTTTTTGTTGAAAATATCAAACGAACACTTCACAACAACAGCTTCAAAAGCTTCAAAGCAGATATTCAAGAAAACTGAAGGTTTACCTTTTATTATTTTTATGTAAATTAAATTATTAAAAACAATTGCCAATTGCCAAATAACTATTTTTTTATTTAAATTTTACCTGAAGGTGTTTAATTTGTCAGCAATTTTTGTTAAAGGACTTTTTCTTAAAGGGCCTGGCGATCCTCCTGGTGAATTTTCTCGAGATTCAGCAGCAAGCGCTCTAGCAACCATTAAGTCTTGTTCGTTCAGCATTCTGTGAAAAAGTAAGTACTTGTTGAAAAAATTAATTATGAAACATTATATCATAAAAAGAGTTCATATTAAAAGTATTTTTAATAATGGTTCAATCCTAATGTTAAGATTTTTTTACTTTTCTATAAGAAATCTTCATAACAGGCTTTCATGTAAAAAATATAATAAAAATACATTGTTCGTATGCTGCTATCATAATTATAATGCAATGTTATTGAAATAAAAAAAAAATGAATAAGTAATGTGAAAATAATATAATTACTGAAATAGTATGCTACTTACTATTTCAGTGTGTAAACAACTCGACGAAAGTATCGGTGGCCTTAAAAGTAGTATATGGTCTATAATTTTATATGACGATTATCTTCTAATAGTCTCTATATTCCCGAAAATAGCATTTTAAATTTTTTTCTAATCTTCAAACATTTTTTTAAATTCTCCTTTAGGAGGATCAAAATAACCGATCCTTCGGTTTTTTTGTATGGTACAAATAATAAGTGAGTCTAGCGAACTTTTCAGATTGTTTTATTACATGTAAACTTTACTTTTTAAATCTTTTTTGTAAACTTTACAAAAAAAATGTTTTATAATACTTATAAAAAACTCACATACTATCGATTTTTGGCACATTCGTACAACTATTGTTTTGAATTGGCGGGTAGGATACCATTGTAATCATCATATATTTCTCTTCTATGTGAACCATGTCAATGATTTACCCATGTATAGTATATTTCCTTCTTAGGTACATAATTATATACAATCAACTCAACAACAAACAATTTTAAAAAAGAAATTAAAATGAACACGCTCAAAATTATTTTCTCGTTACCATAATCGTCCTGACATTAGTAATCAGATTCATGCTATGAAAATATTATATTATCATCTGATCCAGACAAGTTAGAATTTTTTTAAACAAATCAGACAGAAAGAAGGTCAAAATGGTTTTGCTAGATTTTCTTATGTGAGAAATACAGTCAGAGTACAAGCTTTATAAAAAGTGTGTAAAAAAAAACACTTCTTTTCATCTACTCCTATTCGAAATTTCTTTAAGGAAAGGATTAGATTTTGACATAGCGCTCATTTATTTTTTCCTATACCTTATAACGTAAGTACTTAGTATTTTAATTAAATTTTGTATTATGTTTTACAGGAAGTTGATTGTAGTTGTCGCAAAAAAGAACATTAGGGTGTTTTTATAGATGAACTAAAAGAATACCTACTACAAAATTTATGTAGTAAGTATCTTTCAAATTTTATTCATAGTAATTATTTCTACATTTTAAAATTTATTTTAAAATATAAAATAATTCGTTGTGAATATTTAATTCGTTCTGTGTCGTTGGTCAGATAACGTCAATACTTGGTTACAAAATTTCAAAAATAGACGAAAAAAGAAAACGGTATGACGTACCACGTAGTTCTTTCTATCAAAAAAAAAATAGTGAGATCTCACTAATTATTATACAGGAATACATTTCACTTATGTCGTATATTGAAATTTGTTTTACATTTTATCATTTCAATATGTGCTTTCATAACATCCCAGATTATTATCCTTCTGTGTACAATAATAATTACGTATTCCCCCATAAGAAAAAAACACGAAAATGATTATAATATTTGCTACGAACAATCAAGAAATACCTTTAGATATGCAAATTCTTTAATTATATCAGCAATTTAATAAAGTTAGTACTTGCATACCATTTCGCAATAATAAAATAGCTGATATATAAATATTTAAATAATTAAAAGCGTGTCCTAAATGATTTTAGAATTTATATACTACTTTTTTGTTATTATATTATCTTTTTGAGCAAATTGTATTAAAATTTAATAGGTCAGTAAAGATAAATGAATCCAAAATCATTTCAATCTCGTTCTTAACCCAAGGCGAACTCGTTTAAAGCATCGCTCTAGCTACGAATTGAGTGTAACATGTGTACAACAAATGGTATCTAATATTTAGGTACCGATCAATGTATTTTTTGATAATATTATATTGGCTAAAAAGATAAAACATCTGCGTTACATTATTATGGAAGCAGATGTCTTCATCTTATATATAATATCTATAAATAATATGAAAATATCAAATCTAAGTTATATATACCTAAAGAAAAGTATAATCATTTTCGTCACACTATTTATTGTTATTTAAATTTGCGTACCCGTGCAGTGATCGTTATAAAAAAAATGTTACCTTTTTGTTATTGTGTACGTGATATTATTGACGTTTTCGGTTTTTTTTAATTTGGATTCTTTTGCTTACGTTTTCACTTTTCATATTTTCGATAACATATTTTTATAGTTATTTATTATACATTAAATAGTATAAAACATACAATCGACGACAGTTATGATTTTTTAAGTTATTACTTACTTTGAATAAGTCCGGGTCCTTTTTAAGCGTCACAAACACCTTTACACACCTACACTGCGCGTAGGATTGAAAAATAAAACACTTTTAGAAATAGAACATCGCTAAGGTGAGACGGCGTGTGCGCGTGAGTGCGATTTGTATGACAATGCGTGAGTATTTTCGCCGGGGGTCGGTGGGTTACAGCACAGCATCCGTCAATGAAATAAGTCACGGTCGAGCCTCTCACTTCACAAATGGAGCCATGAAGATAATAGTATAAGTACTATAAGAAATATACATATAAGTAGATGTTATTATCAATTATTGGTTCATACGTAACTTTAACTAGTGTTTATCTGATGGTTGAAAGTCATTTATCATGTTGGCAATGTTGTTAACTTTTATTATAGTTAATATTGTTACATTTTATATAGGTATAGGTATAAATTAAATATATAAGAAGGCTTTATTGTTTGATTTCTTTTTTTGTTAACAGAGACAAATGAATCGGTGAGTGCAGAAGCAACGTAAGTCTCAAAAAATGCAAAAATTCGTAATCAATTTAAACTAGCTTAGAAAGGCGAGATGCGTGTTGTAGCTTAGAAAGGCGAGATGCGTTTCCCTCCAGCAAAATTTGAAAATCCGGACTTACGTTGTTTCTGCACTCACCGATTCAAATGTGGGCAAAGTTTTGAAGAAGCTCGATAGAGTCACTCTCTTACTCAAGAAAAAAAAAAGTTTTCGTAGATGTACGGATTGTGTTGCTTCGTAGTACATCATAAAAGAGCTTGGATTAAATGTACCTGTGTTTTTCCTGAAAGTAGTCTGCCAAGTAGTGACGAAATAAATCGTGCCAAGTATTTTTATGATTCAATGCTAATTTTCTTGCTTAATGAAATCTATATAGGTAATTAGGTATTATTATAATAAATTCTTTATTTCTAGAATAACAATTTCAATTAAATGAATATAGAAACGACAGTTGCGTCGTCGGTAAGAAATTTGAGGAGTAACGTGTAAATTTAGCACTTTGATTTATGTAAATATTATTCTAGTATAACTGCCTAAAGTGTCTGTTTGCAACATATCTTTATATTTGCACGTTGACATAGTATTTGTAAGCATGTAAGTATGAAACAATTTACATTCATAACTTAATTTAACAGTCTTACGTACATTAGTACAACTGCAAAAGCACTACTTCATAGGAGAGTCAATTAGAGGTAGTAATTTTGTCATTCTGAAAAAATCGAAAAGTCCAGGCAATGCGTGCAACATGGCGCAACTTAACAGCGCTAGTAACCTTACCAGAGTGGAGAAATAATAATAATAATAATTTTAAATATATTTATTTCCAGTGACTGGGAAGCGAACCCGCAACCAATCGCGTAAAGAGTCAGACGCTGTCACATTGCGCCTCGACGGCCTTTAAGGTATGCTACTATGATAGTTCATGCTGTATCCCGCGTATAGTAGGGTAGGCAGAAGGAACGAGAGAACCTATTGTTAAGACACTCCGTTCTCTTTTAACATTTTCATTCCCAAGTTTCCGCCTAATTGAGACATTGCCTGTTGAGTGGCGGAACTCAATTTGGCGATTGGCCTTGATATCAGAGCTTGGAAATGAAAATACTAAATATCATTTAATATTTTTATTTCTTGGAGTGGGAATCGAACCTACAATACTTGTCGCGTTCACAGTCGCACGCTTGTGCCTCTGCGCAACGACAGGCCTCATATATAAAAATGATAGTACCTAAGTAGTAATTTATATTATTTTTATAGATAACATATACCTAATAATAACATTTTATTAATCCACTTTATTTATCACAACCTCTATCTCATTCATAAAACTCATAAATTTCGAAACATATTAATTATGTGATATATCATGATTCGTGATATCACCTGATGTCGGGTGATTGATTGTTATCACTAATTTAGACCTACATCCTTATTTATTAATGACTGGCAAGTATGAAGGTGCTAAAAATAGATAATGACTTTTATTAACATTGGGTATGAAAAAGAAACAAAGAAGAAACTAAACTTTTTACGAAAATTCATTTTTTAGTTATGTTATGGTTAAGTTATTTGAAATACAAAAGTAACACTCGCCAATATAAGCTACAATTTTGAGTTTGACTAAGTTTTTCTTCGTCCCTATTAAGTCTAAAACTTTCCGAATACTTATATAAATTGTGTGCCGAGGTCATCGCATTGCATATGGCACAGTGGGATGAAGTCTGTAAACACAATTGGCCGTAGGTTTGATCTTTCTGAGCTATGGTTAAATTTAAATTATTTTTTTTCTCCACTCTGGTCATAGGTACTAAGCGTCGTTGAATTTTGCCACTCAAGATACATACATGGATACATACAACTTGATTTTAGAAGGAATTATTAATTCTAAGTTCTCTATAACTACAGTGCTTTGCCGGAAATTGGATGAAACGTGCTGATTGACGGGATAATATGCCGCACTTTGAGAAAAAGTGGGGAACGGAAATGTTGAAAGAGAATGTAGTGTCTTAACACTAGGTTCTCTGGTTCCCTCTGCCTCCCCCGCTATATGCGGGTTACAGCGTGAAGTTAAAAAAAAAACTTTGAGATATTGTTAACATATATAGTTACATAATTCTCATGACTAGAACTCAAAACTACAACCACTGCCTTTAGCAAAACGTGTATCAATGAGCGCTAACATTTACATAGAAGTGTAATTACAGTATGAATTTTGGAAATTTATTTGTTTTGTGACACATCCATATTTAAACAAAAATTAAAATAAAACACCCTTTTCAAGCCAATTTTTTATTTATAAAAGAATCTACAAATAATAAACTTAGCTAAATTTCAATAAGCTTAGTTATAGTTATGTATTCATTTTCAATAATGATGAGTTAAGACTTTTCAATCTTTATAATTGACTATATTTATTCCTAGGAGTAATCTAATCTAAAGTAACTCCAACGTCCAATACTAAAAGTATTAAAATTCTATTGTCAATTTATTTGCAAGTCTACAACTATGGCTACAAGTGCATTCATAATAACACTGTTTTACTTTTACATTTTCGCATACGGAATACATTGCAGTGAAGGCAGAGACATCTTAGTAGTAAAGTACTACATATTGGCTATAGTAATAATTATTTTAAATGTGAACTACAAATAAAATGTATTTCAAGAATTATATGAAATAGATTAGAAACTAAAAACCTTAAAATTTATCAATTTTCGTACAGGCAAGTAGATATAAATGAATGATGTAATACCACATATTAAGCAAGTACATCTATATGGCTATTTTATTCTGGACTTATACAAACTTAGAATAATTCACTTAACAGGCAATATTCCGTCAACAAATCTCTTTGCCAAAACTATTTAAAATTTAAATGTAACCTAATATCGAAATAATGTATACAGTAACCGTAATAATAAAAAAATATTATTCATTACAAGAATACAATTAACAATTTATAAAATAAAACACCAAAATATTAATTGTTACATAAAAAAGATATGAACGACTTATTCTTGTACGCGATATGAAAATACAGATTACGATTTTAATAACATAAATCTTAAAATTATGTTTATAGCTAGAATAATAATAATAAAAGAAAAAAAAGTAAAAGTACGAACACAAGTTGATTAACTATTGACGTTAAACCATTCAGTCTTGGGTTTTGAAAATAGAACGTTCGTTACTGTCACATCTGTCACTGTCACGCCGCTAATGCTGGGATCACACCGACGCTGAGCGCGAACACTTATAACCACATGTCATTTGCTCATATAATCTTAAATAGAGAGCGTTTGTCATAACTTTTCTTTATAGAAAAGCTTGCGTTGTGCTCTATAAATGCACTTTTATGCCGGAGTTAAGCCAGCATTAGTCATGTTCGGGGAATCGAACATTCTGGATCAACCGCGTAGTGTTCCACACTTCGCAGAAGGTAAGCTGTTGTACCGCGGACGTCTGTCCGTCGGTGTATGGCCTAAAGTTGTGCCTCATTGTTTTGCCATAGGTTAGAAGGCAGCGTGTCGTAGTGAGAGGGGACTGTGACCAACGCCTCAGCAGTACTACGGTTTATTGAACAATTCTGTAAAAACAAAAAAAAATGTTTATTATAGATATAACTTGTTTAGTCATCCTTACTAATATTATAAATGCGAAAGTTACTCTATCTGTCTGTCTGTCTGTCTGTTACGCTTTCACGCCTAAACCACTGAACTGATTTTGATGAAATTCGGTATGAAGAAAGAACTGAACTTCGGAAAGGACATAGGATACTTTTTATTGCGAAAAATGGTAGAAGGGGTTGAAATAGGGGATGAAAGTTTGTATGGAAGTTCCTTATTGTGAAACATAAAATCATGTAAAATTGTTCAACTTTTGACAATTTTCACACCTAAACCACTTAATGAATTTTGACAAATAGTCTAGACCTTAGCAAAGACTATAGGATACTCCTTATCACATCGCGCGATATAACCGAATTTCACGCGGGCGAAGCCGCGGGCGGAAAGCTAGTAAAACAATAAAATGTTGTGTTATCGTTTAAGCTTTATATATGTTTATACTTGAAGATATATCCTTAGGCATTTTAAAAAATATATTTAAAAAGGCTTTATATAAATATAAACATCGTATGTTATCTTTGTTCATATATTTTTAAAATGGAACTTAATTACGAGATACGTTATCTGCGTCATGTAATCACGTTATATGTTTGCGAACAATCAATGGTGATGTATTCTCGACATTTTATTTAACATTCTAGATATTAAAACGTAACAAAACAAATTGAATTGATTATCACTATGCAAATTAAACATTAATATCACCGAAATATGCGATAAAATTTTTCATTTATATTCGTAACAAGCGTGAATAGATGGATAAGTCGACTTGCATATACAATTATAATATTAAAAGGTATTATAATTTGTTTTATTTATAGGGTAAAAGGATAAATTAATAAATTAAAAAAAATAAGCAAATGAAATTCTTATAAGTATATTACAGAAATTTGTAGATAACATTTAAGAATGCCTGCCTTTAGATTTATCAACTTATTCACGCTTGGTGATATAATATAATGATTAGTTACCTTGGGCTGCTTGCGGTGTGTGTCCACACAGTCGATGGGCAACTTGATCATCTCTACTTTGTATTTGTATCCGTAAGATGTAAGTTTTACGATGGTGTGAAGTGGCACATTCATGTATGGCAGCTCATCTAAAAAGAAGAGTTAAATTATAATTAAAATAAATTATTTGAAACATTAAATACAGTAAGAATGGACAATATTGGGACACGATCATCTATATATAAATACGTGAAGAAAAAACTTTGGATTCCGTTTTTACGAAAACTATGCGGAGGAGCATGAAACTTGGCACACTTATAGTTTATATAGCGAAGGAATGTAGAATGATAATATTTTTTTAAATAAGGCATAAAAAGTATATTAAATTAATAAAATAAATGTTACACACACTACCATGATTTGACATCCATGTTACTATAAAGTGACATATACGTCACCACGCAATGCGTTATTAACGCATTTACGAGGACACTAGTTGACTATAATTGTATGTATGTATTGAATATTTATTTATTCACATATGAAAAAGGTCAACCGTGTTCCATGATTAACGTCACTCATTATATTTATTTATATTGTTAAATTCCTATGTAAATCTTTAAATTACTTGTAGTGGTCGTAAAAATTCTTTTTCTTTAAAATTATTGTGTAAGCTTAAATAATTACTATTAACTGTTAAAGTATGGTGTTGTCATTTTCTAGGTCACTTTGTAATTAATTATATGAATTGAATATGCTCCCCTTTTCTATTTTAATATGGAGTGATCAATCAAACTGTTTGAATGTATATTTTAGGCACACAAGATAAAAAGTATATTTTTAGTAACGATACAAATATATATCATGTTATATGGTTAAGCAAAAGACTAAATTTGTAAGTCTCAACTCTTTATGATAATCTTGGTATATACCATGTAATTTTAAAAAAATAAAAATTGAAGCAAATCATAGTTTCATACCTATTGTTATTGAAAGAATTTCAATAAAAAAAATCATTAATTGAATTAATAATTACTCATTAGATGACTGAAAGCAAGTATTGGTCTCTTAAACCATTCTATAGTAAATTAGCAATTACTTCTAATGAATTAAACAATTAGTTAATAAATATACCATGTATATATATCAGGGTACAATGAGATACTATTCATAATTAATTATACCTATTCGTAATGAAGTACAGGAAAACACTACGAATTACTTGGCGACGCTAGATGCATTTAAAATAGTGTCACGTGATATGCGAAATTAGATGGACGATCTAAAATTTCATTTGCAATTTTCTTGTCACGTAATAAATATTTTATAGTCTTATCCAATCACATCAAAGCGTCTTTTGTAAAATAAGGACAGTGAATATTTCATTACTTATCTAAATATTTTCTAATACTTTTAAATTATCAAACCAAGAAATGTATACGTCAAATTGCTTTTAACATTTTTTTGGCTTCACGCTGTATCCCGCATATAGCAGGGTAGGCAGAGGGAAACTGAGAACCTAGTGTTAAGACACTCCGTTGCCCACTTTCCGCCGACTTGAGGCAATGCATGCTGAGCGGCACTCAACTCAACGCCGCGCTTTGCCTAGTTACCAAATCCAGAAAATTAAACATTTCCTGGAGTGGGAATTGAACTCACAACCGGTCGCATTAACAGTCGCACGCTTATGCCTCGGCGCAATGACAGGCGTTTTTACAAATTAATAAGCAAATAACAAATAAACTTACCAAGTTTAGCATCCAGGAAGTATCCTAACATGCATCGAAGTACTGCTTGATGACCGACTACCACGACGTTATGTTCATCTTCCAAAGCGGAGAGAACTGGTCGCAATCGCGTCATAATGTCTATGTATGACTCTCCCCACGGGTAGCGGTAACGCAACTTGTCCTGATCACGCCAAGCGAACTCTTGAGGGAAACGTTCTTGCATTTCTTCGTAGGTTAGCCCTTCGCATATACCCTGTAGAAAAAAATATTAATGTTGTATTAAATAGAATAGAATTATAAGTAGAAATACAATTAGTACTGGTCAGATTCTTATTAAAGGGGACCACATTATAAGCACTGGATATCACATAAAAAATACTACCACGAACTTCTGTAAAGTGTTCGAAACGTCGGGTTTCTAAATATGTATTTCCGAATACTAAAATATACGCGATTAATCCGGTTTAAATAGTCTCATTTAATATGAGTAACAATCGCGAAAATCAAAGAGCTCATTATAAAAAATAAATCTTAAAAATTGGTTCAACTAATAAAAATATAATATATTATAACAAAAATAAATCAACAAAAAATACAGTCGGGTTGAGAACCTCTTTGTCTTCTAAAGTCGGTCAAAATTGTAGTATGAAAAAAGAAAAGCACTTATCGCATAAGTGCTGCCTTAAATTACAAAAGAAGGAAAAGTTTTCAGCTAACAAAAGTTATGTGACATTTTTATAGATTTCCCAAGAATTATTCTTGATTATGTATTAAATAGAATTTTCCGTGTATCTGTTGTTAGAAATGAATCATTCGGGTTTTCAACAAGTACTTTTCCACACAGGGATCTAGAAGTCTATCGTAGATAGAAATACGCGTTATATTTTAATCACTGTATTTCTTGTACACGAGCCAACTCCCTTAGCGTTTGTAGATAAAGTAATGTGAATGAACCGGCAAATTTTACTTTGATATTTTTATGTGAATTTTAATGAAATCATAATTGAATCACATTTTTTATGTTCTCAAGTATATTTTTTTAGTATTGATTTCTTGACATTTCTTCTAAATAATTATATGGCATTATTTCTTACTCAACTACAAATTCTATTAAATCAACTAAATTAATGGTGATTTTAAAAGTTCCGTTCCTTTTTATCACTTTTGGCACTATTTTCAAAACAATTCGAATCGGATTTTTTTTAAAGAAAGTTTCTGCACATAGACGTTTGTTTTCTTGTTTTGTTGTTTATTATTCGTATTACAGGATATATTCCGATTATTTTTGTTTATCTAATTATCTCGATGCGTATCAATAATCGTAATTTATTATGGTGACATCACCTTGTTTACAATATTAGTATCAGGACGTATCGATAGAATATAGTCAAAGTAGAAGTAGAACTACGTAATATAAACATAATTTAATTACATGAAAAAAAAATGTAATGGATATAATAATTATAGACTTAATCTTATTAATGTAGGTACATCTCTACATAAGTTAATGTCAAAAAGAAATTATACTCACAGCATCCAATTCATTAAGAGCTCTGACAGCCCTCTTCGGCGCCATTATCTCAGCGGCAGTTTGCTTCGTGCGCCTCAATTCCGAAGTCCATACACTCAACGGTTCTTGTACGGCCAGTTCATTCATATGTTCAGCGAGTGCGTGCGCGTAGCTTTGTCCCCGCGGCGAGAGGACCGCATCACCCCCAATACGACCCAGCACGTTGTATTCACTCTCACCATGCTATATTGTGAATGAAAGTAAATTTTTGAATGAACGGAGTTAAAATAAAATAAAGTAAACAAGAATAAATACTAAATAATATTTAGTATTTTCATTTCCTCGCTCTGGTAACAAGACGAAGCGCGGCGTTGAGTTCCGCCACTCAGCACGCAATGCCTCAATTCAGCGGAAAGTGGGGAACGGAGTGTAATATGCGGGATACAGCGTGAAACTATGTATGTATGTATTTTTTTAGCTTCACGCTCCATCCCTAGCGGCTTTGTCAAAATGATGGAGTGCCAAACACTACAGTTTTGGCTTCGTCCATAGATATTAACCTATTCATACATGCTCTCAGGAGGTGCACGCGCACACTTTTATAACTATTCCGTTACTATCTTCCAATATTAATAAAATTAATAATTATAACATTACGCTTTATATAAATAAAAGGAAAATAAATATTTAACTTTGCAAGTTATATAGGAAAATCCAATGACGTCTTTTGTCTTAAACAGTTTCTATTGAACGAATGTTTATATGTTTTAGACTAGTGTTGTTTTAAGTATAATATCGATATAATAATTTATGGTCAATTAGATTTTCAAAACTTCAAATTCCACAGTTAAATGTGGATTAGTTACAACGTTTATTACGTAAGACAAACACTTCTAACAATGAGCGAGTTATTTGATTAAACATACGCATTATGAATAAGATATAAGAAAATATAATATTTGTATACAGATAAAGAACAAGAATAAAGGGACTTAGTCAACTAATTGTAGATAAATAATCCTGCCACAGATTAAAGTTCAGTAATCCCAATAATAAATAATATTTAAAAAATAAAACGGCCGAACGATTTTATTATGAAAACAATTCCACGTATCTAGTCAAAGAGTTTCGAGTTTGTTTAAATAACGTCTTATCTATAAAATGTTTGTTTTCCAAACCATGTTTATTTGAACTATGGTTATTTATATAACTTGTTTACGGATTTCCATTGGCAACCTTTTCAACAGTCTGTTCTTAGACTATTATGTTTTAATTAATTAAAGTTATCAATTTCTATTATTGATAGACAATCACATCCTATTTGTGATACAAAACATTTGTATCTAATCAAATCTTAATATGATGGCTTATTTAAGATAACTATATGTATTATGATAAGTAGGTATTATTTAAGGTACCTATAAGGTATAATAAGGTAGATAACGCCTGTTGTGGCGCAGAGGCACAAGCGTGTGACTGTAAACGGAATTTTTCATTTCCTAGGTTTGGTAACAAGGCCAAGCGCGGCGTTGAGTTCCGCCCCTCAGCACGCAATGCCTCAATCTGGCGGAAAGTGGGGAACGGATTTGTTGAAAGAGAACGGAGTGTCTTAACACTAGGTTCTCAGATTCCCTCTGCCTACCCTGCTATACGCGGGATACAGCGTGAAGTTAAAATTATTTAAGTACGAACATATCCAAAATTTGCGGTAACGGTCTAAAAGTAACTCTAAAAGTCTAATATTAACTTAATACACTCAAAGTTCAAAAAATTCGACTTACCCGAGTAAAATATAGTGTTTGCGGGAGAGCTCTCATGCCGGACAGATATCCCAAAATACCAGACTCCTTCTGTCCGGCGACTTTGTGAGCAGTTACTGTTTCCCCCATATTTTCTACACGTACAAAGTTGATATTTTCCAAATTGGCATCAATGGGTTCATATTGACGCATATAATGTTCAAGCTTCTTCCTCAGGTCGTCGATGGCTTCTTCCTCGCTCATAGTCTTGTAGTCAGCGGAATAGTGAAGTATTTCAATAATATTCCTTTCTAACAACTCTTGGTCCTCACAAACACATTCAATGAATAGAATCCTGAAACCCATGTCGGAGATACAGTAGTCGTGTAACTCGCGGCGCTGTTCCCTTGTTATGTTTGTACCATCGAAGATCTGAAACAATAAGAAAGCCGGTAAATTTAAAAAAGCCGGTGTATATTTAGAGAATTCGGTAAATAAATTAAATATAAAAATATATTTAATATATTTAATATATTTAATATATTGTAAATTTATTTATTTATTATTTATTTATTTATTTATTTATTTATTTATTTATTTATATATTTATTTATTTATTTAATATATTTAATATATTTAATATATTTAATATATTTAATATATTGTAAATATATTTAATGAAGCTGGTAGTTTTTAGAGAAGCCGGTATATTTACGGAAGCCGGTATAGGATGTGGAGGTATTTAGGTCTCATACTTGTACTTTAAAAAGTTAGGCAAGCCATGTTGTATGGAGTTGTATGGAGGCCTCGCTACTGCTAAACACTCAATTTTGTATTTTTCCTACTTCGAATATAATTCTAAAACTCTTATATTGTAAAGTTTTCTGAAAACTGAAGATGGAGAACTAATTTGTTATACATATAGCATTACACACACGATATATTCAAAGTTTCTTGGAATCAGTTCAGTAAATTGGAAAGGAAACTACACATGTGAATTTTAATTGTATTTCTACCTAAATATTTATAAGTTTAGTTCCTTTATAGCATTGGAAAATTCAAATACAAATCGCGAAATGAACAAATGCATTAGATAAATTCCACTATTATGTCGCCTGTCGTGACGCAGAGGCACAAGCGTGTAGTCACACGCTGTAAATGCGACTGGTTGTAGGTTTGATTCCCACTGCAGAAAATGAAAACATTACATAATATTTAGTATTTTCATTTCCTGGGTTTGGTAACAAGGAAAAGCGTGGGGAACGGTATTGTTGAAAGAGAACGGAGTGTCTTAACACTAGGCTCTCAGGTTCCCTCTGCCGACTACTGCTAAATGCGGGATATTGCGTGGAGCTAAATATTATGTTGCACATTCGACCTTGCCTAATAAACATTAGTTATTTACTCTACAACATTGCTACTGAAAATAGAACGTTTCAGACTAATTAAACAGAAGTAGTATCAAGGAAACAATTGCGCAATTCTTGCAATATTACGGTTAAATAAGATTTCATAACAAAGCAATTGACTATATAAGTTATAAATTGTTTCCATTGAAAAGTTTCCATTGTCTACGTAGAATGTAGCACGTAGTATGTGTACGTATCTTATACTAGTACTTTTTTATTTTTGATTATCAATAAAATGCACAATTACTCATAGATATAGATTATTTCAAGTATTTAGCGTAAATTCTTATTATAAATATAGAAATAATTATAATATATAACACGTATTGATTGTTTATCAATGGTGGAAATTCAATAATTAAGTAGCTGTTTGATAAGGTTTTGTTTTTCTGTAATAGTCGTCGTATGTAAGTTCATTTCCTAGTATAAAATTGACACAAATACTTAAGTAACTCATTAAAAATAACGAAGAAATCTACTTCAACGTTAAGTGGAAAAGTCAAACAAATTTATACAAAAACTATAATTACACTTACAGCAACGCTATTTCCTTCTTTAAGCCACAACACAGCGTCCTGTACGGCCTCACGAGCGCTTTGGCGACGGATTGCTGATCCTTGCTGGTTGTCCGCGCGAAAGATATCGTGACTGCCATACAGCGCCATATGCTTGCGGCGATACTCGCTGCAGTCAAATACTGTAGAAAATATATTAATTATAATATGTATTATGTTTTTTTAAGGAATATATATTCTTTGTAACAAAATAAATACAATATTAAATAAAAGTTGTTAGCAAAGATGGAATCTCTCATAGAGATTTCTTCCAGTCAACCTATATATCGATGCTCTAAATCGTAACAATATAAATTACACATGCTATTATAAATATTACTCTATTTTATTATATTGTATACATCTATATTATAAATCTCATATGAACTGTCAGATTCTAGTAATAAAAAAGAAATTTATTTCTTATATGCAAAGCTAATTGCTTCACTAGCTATAAAAAGAGTACTTTGCGCTGTGTAACAATATTGTTTTTTTGTTAGTATTTCTTTTTACAACATATGTTTTATGTACATATTCTAGAAAGGTCTACCAGTAGATAACAGGTAGGTACGAACGAGACATCTAGACGTGTCTCGTCGACTCTCAAGCAGGTCAAGGAATAACATTATCAGGCGCGCCTTCGCATATCAGTTTAGTTTCGATATAGGTATCTATAGTAGCAGAATTGATACTCTACTTATTGTTGATAGCGTGAATATATGTAATAAAACTGCTAATAATAAAATGTGCTAGGCCTAATTGCACTTGCGAAAAATATTTGTATAATATTTTTTGGAATTTATGACGTCATTAAATATAAGCTAGATGATATGGTCGTCTAATTTGTAAATAAGTTCTAAGAAGGTTATTATAACAAAAAAATTGTTGATAAAAATTACTCAATTTATCAAAATGATGAAACTTCATAAGATTTACAATAAGAATGCCTTTGACATTAATTGGAATTTATGCGACTATTATAGTAAATCATTATTAAATTACAGATAATTTATTAACTTTATCATTTTAAATATAGATTATATAAATAGAGAAACAAAGAAATAAAATATTATTACAGACATTTTATTTTTATTTTTTATTATAAAAATTAAAACTAATTAAATAAGTGACAGATTACCGTAAAATTTAGGATAAATAAAACGCTATTTTCGACTCTTTCCAAAAAAAAGGACATACCTTTAGTGCTCTCTCCATTCCAGTTAAGGTGTCTAGAGAGACGATGCGCTAGCTGGCTCTTGCCTCGTGCGGGTAAACCCACCAGGGCAATTAGCAAAGGCGCGAACTGATTGATGCGGCGCCTTCGCATGGACACTGTAACAACAGAAAAATACAATTGATAATCATTATATCTAAAATTAAGCTCACTTTAGCTTTAGATACATTAATAAATCAACTCACTGTTTTTAATATTTTGCAAATATTCGTAATACATGATGATATATTTATACTTTTTATAGATTTAAAGCAAAGGTATGTAAACAGTAGCAAACTGCGTTAGTTATTAACTAATAATAAAATTCAATCCACAGACGAAGCTATTTATAAGGGAAATCATAAGAGTATTGCAAATCACAATATTATTACCTCACATCTTGACCTTTTCGTATCAGCGGGTCGAAAAGATACAGTTCCACGATTTTACATAGACCGTATAAAATAATAATTAAGTCGTAAACATGAAATTATTCCATTATTAAATTAAAATATCACCTATAGTCACGCTTGGTGTGCATGAAAACATAGTCTGTATTCATATGAAATATAATCAAACAAATTTTATTTTAGATCCACGGTCGTGGTGTGAGAATCATTCGATGATCCATACACAAGCGTGTCGCCAATAACATTTAGAGAGCGTTATTGTAATAAGTGTATAGCAGATATTATCGAAAATATCCGTGACAGCAATTTGCGTGTTTTATTTCATCTATAGGTATAGTAAATGTTATAAGAGAATTGTTTGCTATGTATTTACGAAGAAACAATATTTACTTGGCTATATTCACAATATGTTTTTTCTAACAGTTTTTTATTTATTTTTATTATTACATATAAGTATAGTAGTAGTCAAATTTTAATATAATACCGATATATCAAAGAATTTAGCCCAAATAGTTAGTGTTAAAATCACCTTTGAGGGCGGGGCAAAAGATGTTCAGTTGTGTTTTCAATTTATTTAAAATTGAATCAATAATATGATTAATTCAATAGAAATGTAATAATCCACATCCACAAAGGTTTGTTCAGCATTATCAAAACGCCTCATGTGGAAAATTTTTATAATGAAAAAATACGCAAAAATAATAATTCTAAAGTCTAAAATTACAGATCTTAAATATAATTTAACAATATTTTGTGGTCTCAGGTAGCCTACTAAAAATGTATTTCTGGATAACAAAATAAACGTTTCATTTAAATTTTATAATAATCACTAAATCAAAAGATATTATGAATGTAAATAATCATTATTAGTAAAATTAATACTCTTTTAAATACAATCCGTCCTACAAGCTGAATAGGTCAGCCCGACCTTAGTTTACACCGGCAAGAAAACAAGTTGTGTAGAAACAGCCAATAAAAATGCTGTTTGCGGACGCGCCTTCTCCTCGGATTTTAAAAACAAAACATGCTCGTGCGTTACGTCACTAGATCGGACACACCTTAATATAAACTATATACGAAAGACAAAAACTGGCAATATACATATACTTCAATTTATTCACTGTTATAAAAATATATTTTGGCTATTTTATTTATAATAATTGCTATACTCATATAAAAATAACAATACATCCAATTAATGTTTTAACCCAAATTATACATTGCATCGTATCAGGGTCATTGAACTACGTAATTAACTCAAGAATTTTCACCAATAATAACTTCTATAAGATGCATGTTGAAGTAAATGAAGTCAATGTCGGAATAGGAAGGATAATGTTAAATAAATACAGCAATTTGTTTATGTAAGAAGCCTTTCCTCACGTTTTCTATAATGAAAACACGTGTTGGAAATAGAGCTTGTAGAGTTGATGCGATATAATTGTAAATATACGCCTAGATAATATGGATGAATCAACATAAAAAGCCTGGCTATTGTTGTTTTGAAATGACGAAATTAGTTTTACATCTGCATTTTGTGGCGGAGGTATAAAAAATATTGTAATGTGCTACTTCATTTTCCACTTATATAGAAATACCTGTTTATCTATTAAATAATCATATAATTATCTAATATTAAAGATATTAAATATATTTAATTATTAAATAATAATACCTAAGTGATAGAACAGTTATTTTTTTTGAAAAAAAAACAACAATTTTTTAATTAATAGATGCTATGCTTGATTGATAGGAGAAAGCTGGTAGAGACTAGCAGCAATCTACGTACAATTTTAAATAAAACAAGAATGGCTTTGACTCTTAATTAAATGATTATACACGTGTCGTAGAATACGCGTTTGTAATTCGTTATTATTATCTCATTTGAATAGAACGTTGTTGTTGACGTCTATTATGATAACCTAAAAATAATTAGATTTCCTTATTACTGTATATAAACCTGGATTATAACACAATGATTAATGTTGATTACTTACTTTATTTGAACTATATCTTATCCTTTACGGTTAAATTATTATCTCGTAAACTATTTACTTCAAAATAAAAGAACACATAACAAATTCAAGGTCATTGGTGTGATGATTCTATATCTATATTGCTAATAATACTGATAAGTTAATATCGAATTTAGATAGATAGATATAATATGATAGAGTAAAAAAGCGGCCCCAACGCGGTGAACGTTCGCGTGCCAACAACTGTTGGACTTTGAACACTTGTCAAGGAAACATGCATCTACTTCAGAACAGTTAACTGACGCTAAGCGTATATGGGTTAAGGAGGTTTATTTACTACCATTATATAATAGTTTGTCAATTGTACGTCCCAAAATAGATTGAGGCAGGAAGATGTATGTACCTCAATTTTTTATTGAACAAAACTGATAATTATAAAATTACAGATTTAATAACGTATACATATTTATTTATACTTAGTATATTTGTTTTAAAAATTTATATAACATGCTTTTGGAGGGAGAACTAAATGTTTCTACAAATATTATACGAAGAACATTACAAACAAGTTTCTGTTCAGTATCCGGTTCAATTGCTAACAAGAGAGTGCTCTTGTTTCATGATTCATATTTATGCATATTTATTTATATCTAGAAACAAATGCATATATAAATATAATAATAATATTTTATTCATATATACTTATTAGCGGACAAATGACAAAATCTATTTGCGAATCTTTGTTATTGAAGCGTGGTACGACGGATGATTTGCTATTAATAGTAAAGTAAACGGTATATAGTCAGAAAGAGCAACTCTGTGTTCCCTTTTTAAAGCTACAATATAATTATTATAAAGTTTTGGCAAGTGAAAATTAAAGCGAAAAACATTTATTCCTACATACATTCATTATCCTTTACATTTTAATTAAATACCTACTTGTTGACTTCTGTATAAAAAATAAACTTTGTTAAATATTTTGAAAAACAAAACACCAAGAAAAAGATTAAATTAGAAATAATGATTGCAAATATGTTATATTAATGTTTTAAAAACTACTAAATAGATTATTAATGTGTATTTTAGTGACGCCAATCGCCAAACTTGTTTGACAAGACTCCATTTTGAAATTGAAGTTTTGACATATTAGTGACGTAACATCACATAAATAATCAATATCAACTTCGATTTATTTTTTACTCTGCTATATTAAATTGTATGTATGTATTTTTATAGCATAAGGTTCGTACAAATACTATAGTAGTATTTTAACTTCAACAAATTCCACTTATAGTTGATGCATGTTTTAGGAATAGATTTTAATCTGGTAAAAGCATCAAACTAGATTAAATTCATATGTATATGTATGTAATTATGCAAGGCGAGGTTATATCATCAAATAATAAGTGGTAGGGTGAATGAATGACGTCAAAGTTCACGCAGTCGCAACGTGCAGACCACGCACGTGCAATCATCAGCCAGGTCATTTGACGTGCATACTCGTTACTGACCCGGCTACTGTCTAGGCGTTGATAACAAAACTAGAAATTCTAAAGATCCGCCTAGACACGCAAATCATTGTTTTTCTATGAGACTAACGATAATGTTATTCCTAGAACTTGCTTTAAATAAATAGATTTACGATGATTACTTGAAAAACAGTCAACAAGCTCTTGCTTTCTACGTAGTAATCAACCATAT
This sequence comes from Philaethria dido, assembly GCA_033558755.1. Classification (NCBI taxonomy): domain Eukaryota; kingdom Metazoa; phylum Arthropoda; class Insecta; order Lepidoptera; family Nymphalidae; genus Philaethria; species Philaethria dido. The sequence continues at coordinate 340,350 of JAKGSA010000452.1, forward strand.
CAAAATAGTAGTACTAATGTAAAATAAAATTTCTTTTTATTATTACTAAGTATATCCGTATAGAATATTTATTTTATGATATAGAGGGTTTGCTGTAATAAATAATAATTTAAATTACCTATAATGTACACTATAGATTGTAAAAACCTGTAAAAAGCAGCTTTGTGTACAAAATACCTGCATAACACTTAATAATTTAAGCCTATATGATAAGCTCAGTAACAAACTTACAGTAAAGTAAAAAACTACAAACAGATAAGATACTTATCTTCCTCAGAATGTGGATGCAAATAAAAAGAAATAACTGAACACTGAAGACTAATATCGACTAAAAAAATGTCTCCCTCAAATTAATGTTTGTCCACACCACCGCGATTTTCTTTTGTTATATATTTTATTATAATAACAAATTGTACACTGTATATATATATATTTCTAAAATATCTTACTTCTAATTTAAATCTGATCCGTAAATGCGTTGTTATAGTGTCACAAGAGTTACACTTCTTTGGACGTCAGCCAACTCCCACTCGAAAGTCTTTTCTATATTTCGTAACATTCAAAACGTGTAGATAGTACTTATACTATGAATTGATATGTATTTAACATACATTATGTACGTAAGTATAATGAACAGTTAAAATTTACGTCATTCCATGTTTTATTTATGGTTAGGTAGAGAGAGGAGTGCGGAAACTGGAGGTGAACGTAATGCGCATTTTAAAGGGGCCCCTTAAACCTACACCTGGGTCGTAAGTCCCACGCACTCTCCAAACTCCTCTCTCTGCAACGCGATGGGCCCGGCCCTCGCACGGTGAATCCATGGATTGCTAAGGAGTTTCTTCTCATTTTTTAAATAGTCAGTTATCAAATGTTTAAAAATTAGTTTTTTAAATAACATGAATGTTTAAAAATTAAAATTTTCGTAAACAAGATTATCACGTTCTCTGATAGCATACGTAGCAACACCCGCCCACTGATAAGTGTACAGGGGGCACGATAATAGACAAACATTTTGTCATACGAGTGCACGAAATCAAACAGTAGAGGCTTAAAGAGACATTGCTTTATTTGTCAACATATGTTAAATAATTCAACATATGTGAACAAAGACAAAGACAAGACTATATATGCTTACAAAATTGTTGCCATACAATCTATACCTTTTAGTTTTTATTCAGATTTCCTATGTTATTCTCATGAAGACGGTATAATGCTGGTTCATTAAAAAATTATGTGCTTTCGAATTTGATATAAATATAGAATATGAAAGAAAACATTTAAAAAATAATAAAAATAACTGTTGTAGGTATGCGCGTCTGATAAGTTAATTAAGCCTTTTATGCTATTGTATTATACCTAACAATTGTATAGGAAATACCATCGATACAACAGTAATAAAAACGTAAAACAACTTACGTGGCCGTTCAAAATATACGAAATGCCAACGTATAGATAAAGATAACCACGATTTAGTGGCCTTGTGGCCGGGGGCGTGGCTATCGGACGTCACTGGCCGAACGTTATAAGTTTATAACTCTATGCCCTGTTGATGAACTCAATTCGTCTCATCGGGATCAATTGCTATGCCACTCGATGTTATTATTGTACAAGCGATTTAATAAAAATAAACATGTCGTAAAAGTTTCTCAACTAGTTTATATGATATTCTTAAATTGTTGTGTTTATCCATATAGAGTAATATATCAGTATCGTTAAATATTATTTTAGGTTATTTGTTATCCATACAAATTTAAGCATTTGAAATTATTTTTTTCTACGTCATTCACAGTGATTAAGAATTGATCAATTTTTGAAGTTTCTCCATACCCATTACAGAGCCATTGCGTGTGGAATGAAAAACCTCTATTTTTTTTTTCTTTTTATCGTTAAAAAACTACATTAGTGAGATGATAACATCTTGATTGAATTTTCCTAAGTGACATTTAAACCCACAAAAAATACTTTCAGTCAGACACGTTCCAATTGCACTACAACAGCGTCTCGATACAATATTAAATTAAAATATATTGTTATTGGACCAAAGCTGCCAAGGTCGTGTATTACAAGGTCTCAAGACAATTTACACATCAAAAATACCTATGTGTTATACTTAAAAATTAGTTCTTCCTTAATATTTTTTGTATATCAGTCTGTCAAGTGAGAAGTCCAATATTTTCATATAATACGTCCTTGTTAATTGGTAAACACTGTGTTTGAATAAAGTAATTTTGCACTTAATTGTAGTAAATTGGTTATTATCGTTAAGTATTTTTTTTATTTCTAATGCTTCTCTCGTCTTTTCAGCATATTGCAGATTGCGCAGAGATAACCTAGTATTAAAAAGTCACTTTCTGCTTAATTTCGAGCAATTGAGCATTTTGTCTTGTAACAGGGAAAGTTAAAAAAAACTAAAAAAGTCTATATCAAAAATTCGAAGAAGGATTGAATTCAGAACGATTGCATTTACAGTCAAGAGGCAGCCCTAGAATTTCACGATGGCTTCAACTATTTTTATGAATGTATTTCGTGATACAGCAGAATCATAAATTGGTTTTCCTTATAACGAAGGCAAGTAAACGTTAGATTTTTGTATACTCATTTCAGGAAAGTTCTTTGTTAACCCAGTAGGATAAAATCATTTAAGTTCTGAACAATGAAATGACCATATACGTAATAATAAATAACGTAACACACAACACACTACATATATTATCGAAAATAATATCCTTATTATGGAGTCATATGTAATGAATATTATTTCCTCTACCTCCTAATAAGAAATTATAAAATTACATATTAAAATATTGTTATAGTGAAATATCAGTATACACAAATATTTGAGATATAATTACAATATTTTCAAAATATTTTTAATTAAGTTTCAGATATACTATTATTATGTTATGGCCTAATTAAACAAAACCGTTATATTTTTTAACCTACGTGTTATTCCGATCTATAAGCCATAAATACTGTAAAGTTTCTGTATTTGTTAGGTAGCAATTTATTGAAAGAGTAACAAACATCCATCCATCTTCAAAAATTTTGGCATTTATAATATTAGTAGGATTACGCAACGATTTAAAAAAAAACTCCGATGAAAATTCAATATAAAAATTTCGAATACAACGTGGATTTGTAACGGCTGTTATCTTAGTACCCTTGCGGATTATCTAAGCACTCTAGCTAATTAGGCAATACGTTCACATAGCGGCACGGTGAAATTATGATATGGCTGTAAAAACTGTTAATTTCATGTTTTCAATTATTTTTTAGTAATTGGAAAAATTTTATACGAAAAGAAAATGCTATCGATTTTTCAATTAAAAATAAAAGACAATCAATTTAAAAAAATAATGACCTGTCTATGTATATAAAAAAAAAAAAACAATATTTCTATATAATATTTTGTCTATTCAAGTTGATTTCCGCATTTCATTAACCCTGAATATTTTAAGTATATTATTATACACTCTAATATTAATTTAGATATGTGGAAGCACAAAGATCTTTTCGCCTTTATCTAAAACCTTATACAAAATTATACCTAAAGTTAAGACGATTCTGTCTGAAAGACGTTTGAGACTCAAAAGTTAATGCACTTATTCAGAAAATGGACTCCAATTTGTAGAAAAAAATTCAAAAGTGATTTGCTTTCTTATTTCCAAGATAAATGATTACAACTAATTGTCTAAATTCGAAGTACTAAGAAATAGTGATGTTCTCTCTAATTAAGAACAAAAACAACTAACGATGACTACACTAAATCATTGCAACACGACCAGTGGGAAAATTCAAAGGGTAAATACAATACTGATGGTTTGCCAATTATTTCTACAAGGTAAATTTAATTCTATTCTGAACTTTGATATGGACTTATATCATTTTGGTAGCATCTTAAATAATTACAATTTTTACGAACGACTTCAAATAAAATGCTCCAAAAATTTTTATTACGAATAATTTAAAAAATACTCGTCGGATTTTAAAACTAAATTCAAAAATAGGATCACATCAGAAACACTAGCTGCCATTAAAAAAAAGAATCATCAAAATTGGATCATCCATTTATAAATCATATGGTAACACACATAAAATAAATACAATCGAGTCCTTTTTTTGAAGTAGATTAAAATCAAATGAAAAAAAGTTTAGTGTCAAATTCTGTTAGATAAATAACTGTACTTTTTTAAAATATTATTGCAAAAGTCAAATAAAAAGTTCTTCTTTGTTTTTTGACTCCTTGATCGCACAAAGGATTCTTCCTTTTGTATAATGATAATGATCATGCGCTTTTATAAATAAACTTCAAGATTGATACTTATTGGTATTAAACTCAGTGAGGGCAATACCGTCAAGGAAACGATGCGGAAGCAAAAACCAAACTGCGAATATAAACAATGTTGAATTGTAATACCAGTTTGCTATAAAGCTTCAATTTATTATTTTTAATATATAATTAATACGCCATAAAAGATAAACGACAAAATGACTATATGGTGCCTTAATTGTAGAGTGACTACCAATGGTTACAAATCACATTCCACTAGCATTAAGTGTTTAAAAGAAAAAACGCGCTTATTGAGGCAAAAGAAAATCTCTAAAAATTGCGCTATATTGATGAGTTTTACCGTAGCGACCGTCTCACAAACTTTTTTTTTTTTTTAGTATTGATACTTCAAAGTGTGTATAACTGATTTATTACTAGTCATTTTTAAAGCATTTAATAATTTAAGAACAATAACCTACACTAACAATGAACATCTACATTGTGATAATAACGTTTCATGTAAAGTAGGTAGTTTTTGTTTGCAGCTTTCACTTGGTACTTGCAAAAAATACTATAGGTTATATATAATGTGTATGTGGTAAAATGACTCACCATTGGAGAGGATTTTCTCCTTGTCCTCCATCATGGCGTGTGCAGTAGCTCCGGGTGCCATCACTATTCTTCTCAATGAAGATCTCCTCACTAATGCGACGACGTGCTTGCGGTGCTGAAGCGGTTTCCTGCGACGCGTGCGCACTCTGTGGAGGCCTCCAGGCGACTGGCTTACTCCGGTGCTTATCACCGACCGAGTCTTATCACTTCGGCAGTGATTGCCGACCAACCATATAACAGCTGAATAGATTTTGCGATATATTAGCCAAATATACAAATACCAATCACTTCGGATGTCCAGTAACGCCATCAATAGCGACCTAGAATGAAACGAAAATTTAGGTTAGACTCTGGCACTATTATGATTTCGCTTAAATATTTAGCAAATTAAAGTCTACTTCTTAGTAGTATTTAAGTATATATGTAAGATATATCTAAAATAATATATACCCCTAC
>JAKGSA010000453.1:0-106794 GCA_033558755.1 Philaethria dido
ATTTTTAAATTAATCATATTACATAACATAAAGGGAGAAAGTATTTACAAAAACTGTATTCTAAATCTAGTTTTAAGTAATAAAATACTTAATTTTACTTTAAAAGGTAAATAACATATATCTGTTATATGTTATTTGTTAGGTGGTAGGAGGTTCGTCCTCCGACTGGCTCGCGACCACTATCATGTCAAAGACGAACCGCCAAATATCTAATGATGTGTTCCGGTTCGATGGCATGTAAGCCAGATTTTCCCCTTTCCCACCCATCCTTTCCCCAAAATGTGGTGGTTCTGATAGTGGACTACTACATTGTCCCCCCTTCCATCAGTATCCTCTAGGTTGGCAACGCATCTACAACATCTCTGGTGTTGTAGATGTCTATGGGCGAAGGTAACCACTTACCATCAGGTGGTCCTTCTGCTCGTTTGCCGTCCGTTATCAATAAAAAAAAAAAAAAAACATTAAATTATTTATAGATGGTTTTATTACATTAATTAATACCTACTCATTAATACTGTTGATTCTCTATACAAAATTAATATACTTTTCCACGCAAACAAAGTCCATCTAAAGGTTTTAAAGATGGCGTCATGGCATGTATGCTGGTTATGAATCCTTCCGATACACCATAGTTTTGTTCCAATATCTTTATAATAGGAGCCAAGCAGTATAACGTGCTTGAGGCACATGAAATTATCTTGTCATCTGAAAAATGCCTTAAGTCACATCTACGGATTAAATCTATTTTTATATACGAGTACTAGCTTTCCGCCCGCGGCTTCGCCCGCGTGAAATTCGGTTATATCGCGCGACATGGTAAGGAGTAGCTATAATCTTACCCAAGGTCTAGACTATTTGTCAAAATTGGTTAAGTGGTTTAGGTGCGAAAGTTGTAAACAGTTGAACAATTTTACATGATTTTATGTTTGACAATAAGGAACTTCCATACAAACTTTCATCCCCTATTTCAATCCCTCTACCACTCGTTTCGCGATAAAAAGTATCCTATGTCCTTTTTCAAGTTCAGTTCTATCTTCGTACCGAATTTCATCAAAATAGGTTCAGTGGTTTAGGCTCGAAAGCGTAACAGACAGACAGACAGACAGAGTTACTTTCGAATTTATAATATTAGTAAGGATGTAGGTATTTAAAACTTAATACCTATATGAAAATTTTAGAAACATGAAAATTTCCACTTGGACGAATTCCGAGACGCGCAGGTTTGATTCAAGCCACGCTCAAATTTTTATACGCTTCTAAAATAATTTTATATTGAAATTTCTGACAGAGAATCTGGTATACCATATTATAGGGCTTGTAACCATATTTCACCATATAGTAAATTCATACTAAAACTGGCCAAGGTTCTATTTAACTCAGTGTTTCGTAATGTTTATAAAGAAAAAATATATATAAGTATATCAAAAGAAGAGAAAACGTAATATCAATACACTCCTTTCTTTGTGCGAAGCAGAATTTTCCATATTATATTATCGCTATGTGTTTTTAAGCTTCACGCTGTATCCTGCACATAGCAGGGTAGGCAGAAGGAACCAGAAAACCTAGCGTTAAGACACTTCGTTTTCTTTTAACGCTTCCGCTTGCCACTTTCCGCCGGATTGAGGCATTGCATGCTGAATGGCGGAACTCAATGAACACACGCTTTGCCTTGTTACCAGAGCGAGGAAATGAAAATACTAAATATTATTTAATATTTTCATTTCCTGCAGTGGGAATCGAACCCACAACCTGTCGCGTTTACAGTTCGCTTACGTACGCTTGTGCCTTGTGCGGAGAATATTACATTTATTCATTTATCTGTTACGTGCCACGCCTTCTTTTAGCAATGTTAATAAATTGTTAAAACAACTTGACTTCTAACCCATATTATCAAAGACCATCAGAAATAGGCCTTGATGCTATGATATAAATATGACGTCCCAGTGGATACAATATTGATGAAATAAAACAAGTATATATATTTTTCTGACCCTGTATCCGTTAACCTGTAGCGCAATCTGAACGTAAATATTTTTCAAATGGCCAGTTCGTGTACTTACGAAATACATATAAGATCCAGGAATAATCTGTGTAACCTTCATTTTACTTAAATATTAAAAAGTTATATTATTACTGCTCAGATAACATTTTTAAACTTTACTCTTTTTCCTCATAGCATGGTAGGCAGAGAGAACCTAGTGTCAAGACACTCTGTGCTCCATTTTTTAACAAACCTCATAAATAATTTTCGATTTCGTTAAATATTAAACGGGATCCACCATGTTGCTAAAAAATGGATGGATATGTATTTCTTCTGCTATAAAAGAACTTAGAGAGGCGGGAAGCGTTTCAAATATATTTGCATTATAAGTTACATTGACGGGTCCTACATACACCGGTAGGTATGTATAAGTACCAAAACTCAACTTTACAGAAGAACCATTTTAAACTTCCTGAGATTGTAATTTTATCATTTTTCGAAGTATAAATCCTATAAATAATGAATCCCTACGATAACGACAAAATGACAAATTGTGCTTTTGCCTTATAAACCTTGTTAAGGAAGGTATTTAGACTTTGCGAAGATAAAAAATATACTAAAACAAAATTTGAGTAAACAGTTTAAGTTTATATTTTCTTATACGAGTATATATGATAAAAATATAATATACCTATATGAATATCATGTTCGTTGACCCCAAGTATTAACATGGGTACATCTACACTAGGAGCAGTTATTATCACCCGCTTAACCGTTTCATTTGCCAAGTGACCCTGAAATTTTCTTATGAATTACATATAAATTATTTTTCACTGTGAAATTTAAACATATCAATTATTTCTTTACTTATAAAAGTATTGAATGTGCAAGGTGTGAGTTTATGTTACCAAGATTACGAGCTAATAGCCGTTAGAAATATATCGTAATATATCATCGATAGCGTAAAATGATAAGTGTTCTAGAGTGTTTTAATACCTACACGTAGGTACCTATAATAAAAACTAATATAAATCTATAATATGTATATTTATATTAAATATATATTTCAGTTTTAAATGGCCGACAGACAAAACACAGCCGAAACTATTCGGTGTAGGGTAAGAAAGGCTTAGAAAGTTAAAGTCTGACATTCCTTTAGGGTTGTAGAAATGTAACTTGTAAGAATTTTTCGAAATTCTACGACATCGGATAAGACGATTTTTTGCTAATACCTTTAGTCTAAGCAAATGAATTTGCAGTATATTAATTACAATAAAATTATTTCGGAAATATCTACGTGCAAAAAAGAATATATACTTATGACCTACCTTTAGGTATTACAATTGTGAATAGCTAACGACTTAGTGAAGGTTGTGCGTTCGCTACATGAATATGTGGATACAATTATTATGCTAATGCGAATGACTCAGTATGACAAATAAAATATCTAAGAAAAAGAATATCATTCTTAATGTTATTTTTAAGTTTTTTTTAAATAAACTAGATGATCTATTATAGTATTGAGCAGGCATGCAGGTATCAGGTCACGGAGTGTTGAGGCAGTTCGTGTACTCTCGGCTACAGACGACAAAGAAGGCAATAAAGAGCACCTCGATGTTTTACCAAGTCGGTGATTCCCACAAAATACACCCGAGTCCCAATATAGTGGGTACCGTAAGAGGAGTCCGGGTTCTTTGCATTAACAAGATTCAATTAAAAATTAAAACACCCCCGCAATAATCATACGTAAAAAAAATGACAAAAATGCTTTACATCGTCAATATCATCATCGTTGAAAAAGAGCTAATACTCTTCAAGCTGCTAAACCAATTTCTACTAAATATAGCTAAGATTCCCCGCAAAAAAATAGGCTTTTGAATAAAAAACCGTATAGTAACGGGTCCATTCGATTGAAAATTATAATGCCAGATACATATACACACACAGCATCGACATGCAACTTATTACACCCTTTTTTTTCATTTTTCTTCGGGGGTTAAATAAAAGGTATGTATTTTTCCATTCTTCGCACTTTTAATATCTATGTTATACGTACCCATATACTATAAAACCTAGCGCTATCTTATTCTGAAAACCCCGCATATTAACATTGCTTTAAGGAAAATAAAATTTATACTTGCGATAACAGCTTATCCACTTCTTATCGTTTCTAATATATTGGGATATAAGTTATGAACTATATAAATACCAAAGTAATTCTTTACCTAAATTATTTGTTCATAAATTATTCAGATAATTGTTAACATATATTTATATAGTTAATAGTACTTGCCTTACTTGATGCCATCAATGCGCAGTCGATGTGACTGACTTAATTACATGACTTTTATAGGTTCGATTCCCAAACTATATTATACATGATAGTATATACATATATAAGGATAAAAAACAATTTTCTCTAATGAAGGTATTTTAGCTATAGATCAATAAAAAATAACTTAAATATTCGCGTACCACAGCTTTTTCATAGTTTGTAAACATTCCAGAAGCTTCTACAACGTATTCCACTTCAGCTGATCGCCAAGGAATATTGGACGGTATCTTTTCGTGAAAAATATTTATCGTTTTACCTATATTATTTATTATATTACTATTTAGATACTGTTAAAAATATAAATTTGTATAAATAACAAATTTATATGTTGTAAATATACCGTTGACAATGACCCCCTTATCCGTAGATGCTACCTCACCCTTAAATTTTCCATGAGTGGAGTCAAACTTAATAAGATAGCATATATAATTTATATCTACAGCTGGATCGTTTATTGCTGCAACCTTTAATGAGCATGAAAAATTAAAAAGTTAATTGTTTTCTCAGAGATTAAAGGTTAATCATAATGCATTTTGGTAATTAGATTACAAAGTACTAAACTGTAGACTGTAGATATATTAATTAAATTAGAAGTATATTTTATAAGAATATTTAAAGCGGTTAAATGAATAATACAAAATATTTATCTTACTTTTTAACTTCACACAATATTTTATATGTAAGGTATCTTCATTTTTGATTTCAAGTATTTTTGTTTAAAATGAATTCGAAGCGTTGTTTCTAATTTATATTTAAAAAATTAACATACTATAAAAACTATGTTACCTCTAAATTACTTTCTTGTATGCACGTTCTGAAAATGACGCGACCTATACGTCCGAAACCATTTATACCAACTTTAACCATTTTAAATTTACTAAATACTTTATTCAAGAAGCTTTGAAGTGGGTTAATTTAGAAAATTTAGTATACATTACTACAATATTACATTAGCATTTCAAATTGCCCGCTCAATTGTCATTTAACCACAGACAACACCTTTGAATTTATATTATAAGAAATCAAACCAGAATAAAATAATTTTAACATAGCTGTAATATGACTTTAACTGAATTATGCGACTATAGTTATAAGAAATATATTTATCTTTTTTTTTTAATTATAATTTTCAGTGATTAATTACTGTAGCAATATTCAAATGAAAATTTCAAAGATATTACTTTTTGAAAATATTTACATATAATTCTCGTTCCTGTAACGATATCCTATCATAAGCCAGTAAACCTGCGACCATTTAATACTCCAATTTGCTTGTATTTTATATTTGTATACTTGCTTAAAGTATAAATTGAAAATATTTTCTACTAAAATGTGTTAAAGGTACGTTAAAATGACATATTCACCCTAATATGTTTCCGTAATTTTTCTAAAATTATTAAAAATTAATCATTTTGACGTCTAAGTACTGTACACTGTACATTATGTCATCTTTGAAAACATTTAGCATATACATAATTTATAGTCTACATTCGACCTAGCTGAAACTACTTTGTCCTTCAGTTGACATTTCTGTTCTCCATCTTGCGGTGGGTAGACGTGTCGCATATTTCCGAGGGCCAAACTAATTTATCCGGTACGTTTTATTACATTTAAAGTCATACTTATTCACTTTATTTTGTTATTTTTTATTCAAATTTAATAATAGTGTGCCGATAGTATTATTATTATAATATTTTTTTGTCGTTACATCATGATTTCATTCGCCGTGCGCAAACTAAGTGCCATGTCAGTGTTCTTAAATTTGTTTTAAAACTTGAGATATCGTAATAAACAAACAAATAATATGTTAAAGGTTCATTTTATCAACATTTAGCTTTTTATATAGAATTATAGCACACAATTTGGCTTACTTCTTATAAAAAATTGTGTGACCTTAATCTGACCTTTCTATACCGGTATAAAATCTATAGGGCGGACAGATTAAAGTAGTTTAAAAATATCATCTTCGTTATTTTGAAATTAATAAGAGATTTTAAAACATATTTTTTATAATTCTTTATAAATAAATTATATTTTCGAACTTACATTCATATAATTAACGCTAAAATATAAACTGCCATTGTTACATTAAACTTACTAAATAGCTTAAATCATATTCTTATAGTGATTTTTTTGTTGTAGTGAATATGTCGAAGATCGGAATCAACGGATTCGGCCGTATTGGTCGCTTGGTGCTCCGTGCATCAATTGAGAAGGGAGCTCAAGTTGTAGCTATCAATGATCCCTTCATTGGCTTGGATTACATGGTATACCTCTTCAAATATGACTCAACTCATGGCCGCTTTAAGGGATCTGTTGAAGCTGCTGATGGCAACCTCATTGTCAATGGAAACAAAATTGCAGTATTCTCTGAGAGGGACCCCAAAGCCATTCCCTGGGGCAAGGCTGGAGCTGAATATGTAGTAGAATCTACTGGTGTTTTCACAACAATTGATAAGGCATCTGCTCATTTGGAAGGTGGTGCCAAGAAGGTCATTATTTCTGCCCCCAGTGCTGATGCACCCATGTTTGTGGTTGGTGTCAACCAGGAATCTTATGACCCATCTTACAAAGTCATTTCTAATGCTTCTTGCACCACCAACTGTCTGGCTCCCCTTGCCAAGGTCATCCATGACAACTTTGAAATTGTTGAAGGTCTCATGACAACAGTCCATGCTACCACTGCTACTCAAAAAACTGTGGATGGACCCTCTGGAAAACTATGGCGTGATGGCCGTGGTGCCCAACAAAATATCATTCCAGCTTCAACTGGTGCCGCTAAGGCTGTAGGCAAAGTAATCCCTGCTTTGAATGGAAAACTGACTGGTATGGCTTTCCGTGTACCAGTTGCCAATGTGTCAGTTGTTGACCTCACAGTGCGTCTTGGCAAGCCTGCCAGCTATGAAGCAATTAAACAAAAGGTTAAGGAAGCCGCAAATGGACCAATGAAAGGCATTCTTGGCTACACCGAAGACCAGGTTGTATCCACTGATTTCATTGGAGACTCTCACTCATCTATCTTTGATGCTGCTGCAGGTATCTCCCTAAACGACAACTTTGTTAAACTGATCAGCTGGTATGACAATGAATATGGATACTCTAGCCGTGTCATCGATCTCATTAAGTACATCCAAAGCAAGGATTAAATTGTTGATTTTAACTGAAGATAGATGCTATTGTAATGTTGAGATTACCAATGCTTATTTTTAACATTTAAGTTTTAAGTGTAGCTGTGTATTCTAAATTATTATACTACTTTGACAGTAGTGAGATGCTTGTGTTACCTGTTAAATCAGTAACTGTGTACAAGAATTAAAATAATTTAAAAATAAAAATCACTGCGAACAATAAATTTGTTCTATAATTCTATTTGTCTTTTATTTCCTAAATATTATATTTATATACATAATACAATAAAACACTTTTTTATTACTTTCAAAAGAGAATATCTATCTAATACATTGATTAAAATTGCGAATTTTAATTACATAAGAAATGGGTCCTGTTACCTATAGAATATACCCAAAACATAAAGGCATATTGTAAGTTAAGAATTTTGGGGTAAAAATACAATTAAACTAAAAATCAGGCTTCTAGTTTTCTTAATATATATTTAGCATCTGAGCATACGACATTCAAAAGCTAAAAATATATTTAACACAACCCTCAGGCATACCTGTATGACTATATATTAATACACAGTCACACATGGTACACTTAATTTCGTCACGATAGCGTTAAATCTATTCAATAAAGAATTGCATTTTTTGGAAAACTTATAGATGGTTCCTATACTAGCTGGACTTTGCAACATCAATACTGAAATTTTATTATCTTTCTATTCATTATCAGTCACAAAGTTTTGGCTATAACAATGAAATCACTATTTTTACAAGCTATTCCAATAATCACATCAATTTTAATGAAGTGCCTTTCAATTCATCTCAATTATAATAGATAAAATTTAATAATTATCTACAAAAATAATTTAAATGTACACATACCAATATTTTTATTTTTAAAATCATTTTTATAGCACATAGCGTAGAATAAACATAGAACAAAGTAGAAATTCATTTAATTATTCAAAATAAATTTAATTTCATTATTAAGCCTTAATCTTGACAATAAATAAAGCTATTTTCTATTTTAATATAATATTTTCCGAATATAAATATATTTATTTATAATCTATGTAATATAATGGCTACGAGCATATCGGGCAGCTGTCAATGACATATTCGTTTGCTTCGTGTAAATTTTGTGATGTGAACTTTTAAATTTGTCTATTTATCAATGAATATGGTTTACATTAACAGATAGTGGTTATGAGTGTTTTTCGTAAATTAAATTACAAACTGCGATAGTGTTTATAGAAAAATAGTTGTGTATATTATTATAATGGAGGATCTCAATTTGACAGAGACCGAAATGAGATATTTCGGCGATTTGTTTTTATGTTGCGACGAGGAATCCAACGGGAAAATACCGATATTAAAAGCTACAGAGCTGTTTAGATCATCTAACATACCAAATGATGTATTACGACAGGTAATGATTGTAAATATTGCACATTAAGTTTTTTTGTATATACGAACTTGTGATTATAAATTATAGAGTATGATTTCGTGTTACAGATCATGGACATAAGTGTGGCGCCTAATACATGTGCATCACTTAATCATATGAATAGGAAACAGTTTTATTCGGCTTTAAAACTTATTGCAGCCCATCAAACTAATATGTCTTTAAAACCTGAACTTTTGCCTACACCTTTAGACCTGCCACTTCCAAGATTTACATGGGCTCTTAATTCTGATGCTAATGCAGATTTAATCCAGTTATCAAATTCTCCTAAAGAGCAACATATTTCAAAACGTGAGAGAAATTTTGGGGGTAACCTTGGGGCCTATGAGCCTATTAGGTTGTCATCTAATCTATCTGATAGTGATGTACCTGCAGCTTTGTCTCATGATGCTACGGAAGCACTCAGTACAGACTCAGAAATGGAGTCAGAGACAGCATCACAAAGATCAGGATCATGTGGAGTAAGTAATCATAGTTATGATGCAACTTTTTTTATTGATGATATATATATTAATTAAGTATCACAAGTTTTGTATTCTAATTACATTATTGAATTCTTTTGTACTGAATTACCTGAGTTTTAGTTTAAGTCATCATTGTTATCAGTTAATTGTAAAGAATACTCATTATGTTGGGATGTGATAAGAAGTCAATGTCAACAGTGTTTTAAGTATGCTTCATATCACACAAATCCATAACAGTAGCAGATTTTTGGTACAAAACAATTACAAATTAGTCTAAACAATTTTTACATTTATTTTATCTTTAATGCTTCAATAGCATTTACAACTATTTTTGTTTTTCTTTATTTGTAAGTAAATAATTTAAAGAACTGTTAGTTATATGTTGTTCTGTTAACATATTTTATGCCATAAATAATAATACATGAAATCTTGCTAAAGAACTATTTCTTTTTCTTTTATAATTATTAATTTTAGAAATGTAATATATCTACTGTACTTTTCATATACTTTATTTTATGTTTTTGTGAAAAAAAATATTAGACACTTAACCTCCTTAAAGATCTTGTAAAGATTTTGTTGTTGATCTTTGTAAAGTAAAGAGTATTTATATACATACATATATACATAGCTTCACATTGTATTCCGCATATAGCAGAGTAGGCAGAGGGAACTTAGTGTTAAGACACTCCGTTTCTCACTTTCCGCCTGATTGAGGCATTGCATGCTGAGTTGTGAAACTCAACACCAATAAAGAGTATTTTCTAAATGACTTGAGATTAAGATTATATATATTGTATATATAATTGCTGATATCTTCACTTTTTTTTCATTCTACTAAACTTAAAGTAATTTATCTTTCAAATTTAACTATATACAATTAAATACAATAGTTTTTAACAATAGCTCATCAATCCCTCATATTTGTACATGAAGGGATTTAATCATACATATTTTTATTATGACGCCTGTAGTGGAGTAGAGGCACAAACATGCGAATATAAACGCGACAGGTTGTGGGTTCGATTCCTATTCCAGGAAATGTAAGTTTAGTATTTTCATTTTCTGGGTTTGGTAACAAGGCAAAGCGCAGCGTTGAGTTTCGCCACTCAGCACGCAATGCCTCGATTCGGCGGAAAGTGGGGAACGGAGTGTCTTAACACTAGGTTCCCTCTGCCTACTCTGCTATATGTGGGATACACTGTGAAGCTATGTATGTATGTCTAAATATCTACTAAAATTATGCTAATTTGATCATAAACATACCATGTCATATATATAATTGAAGTATATATTGCAAGAAAGTAATTTTGTGTCAATGATCTTGAATCATTAGTGAACTGATTAATTGGATGAAGTCTGAATATCCAATAAATATACTTCTTTTAATTCACGCTGTATCCCACACATAGCAGGGTAGGCAGAGGGAACCAGAGAATCTGGTGTTAAGACACTTCATTCTCTTATAATATTTCCGTTCCCCACTGCCCTGTCCTGTCCCCCAGAGGCCTGTCGTGGCGCAGAGGCACAAGCGTGCGATTGTAAACGCGACGGGTAGAGGGTTCGATTCCCACTCCAAGAAATGAAAATATTAAAATGATATTTAGTATTTACATTTTCCTAGCTCTGGTAACAAGGCAAAGCGCGGCGTTGAGCTCTGCCACTCAGCGCGCATTGCCTCGATTCGGCGGAAAGTGGGGAACGGAAATATACTTCTATTTAACATTAATAACTTTATTTATTATTTTTTAAGAGAAGAGCCAAAGCTGGTTCACCATGGAGCACTGCAAGTGAGAGCCCAACACCAACTAATAGTGTGGCAGAACGAGTACATCCTGTATGGGAGCATAGTGTTACAGGACGTGGTGTATGGCCCACAAACACTGCTGAAGAACATACTAGACTTTTAGGTACTTGCATAATATATTGTATATTTAAATTATAGCTTATATGTATGTCTTTTGCGAATTCCGATTTTCTTTTTGAATTTACTATATATTTAATGTATTGTGCATCACTTGCATTTCAGAAAGCAAAAATAACAATCAATTTACGCCTGTCGTGGCGCAGTGGCACAAGCGTGCGACTGTAAACGCGACAGGTTGTGGGTTCGATTCCCACTCCAGGAAATGTAAAATTTAGTATTTTCGTTTCTTGGGTTTGGTAACAAGGCAAAGCGCGGTGTTGAGTTCCGCCACTCAACACGCAATGCCTCAATTTGGCGGAAAGTGGGGAACGGAAATGTTGAAAGAGAATGGAGTGTCTCAACACTAGGTTCTCTGGTTCCCTCTGCCTACCCCGCTATATGCGGGATACAGCGTGAAGTTAAAAAAAAAATTACAAGCTACTTATAACTTTAATGCTTATAACCAAATTTTAGATGAATGAACATTTAATATTAGTGAATGTCTTAAGCTTATTCTTGTTATATGTGCTATGCCAATTATGGACTTCACCAACCTTAATAACTGAGGAATTTTTAAATTATGCCCTAATTAATGATACAGGGCCGCATTAGAAAATTGTTTTTACTGTAATGATTGCATAGGCTTAAATAACAATAGCTTTTTATAATTTTTTTTTTTTTAAATTATTAATATATACTGCTATATTAATAATTTATTATACACTACTAGATAAAAAGCTGTAATAATAACTTTAGATTTATCAAATTATATTTACTAGTGACACTTTTGCAAAAGTACATCTCAAATATATGAGCCGTTGATTTTTAAAGTGAGACAACTACATTTTATAAAAAAAAATAAAGCTGAATCTTATTAGCAATTAACATAATTTTATGGTTTAATTTAAAAAAAAAGCAATGACATGAAATGGAGTTGTATCACTTTCAAAATCAACGACTCATATGATAGCGCCTGTCGTGGCGCAGACGCACAAGCGTGCGACTGTAAACGTGACAGGTTGTGGGTTTGATTCCCGCTCCAGGAAATATTAAATTTAGTATTTTCATTTCTTGGGTTTGGTAACAAGGCAAAGCGCGGCGTTGAGTTCCGCCACTCAACACGCAATGCCTCAATCTTAACACTAGGTTCTCTGGTTCCTTCTGCGTACCCTGCTATATGCGGGTTACAGCGTTAAAAAAAAAGTTAAAAAAAATTAATCTATTTCTTATACATTATTATACATAATGTAGACTTTATGCAATTCTTCTCCATATAAACTTTGTCTATGCCAAATATCATAGACTTTGTTGTATATTTTTTGTAAAAAGGCGAGAAAATCTATAGGCTTTCCTTCACAAGAAAGGATAACCCAATAACACATTAGAACTGTCCTTTTTCTGCTTATTTAAAGTTATTAATTACTATCAATTTATTTGCTAGAACACAACTACACGCAAAATTTAACTACTTAATATAGCCTTGTTAGGTTAGGCTTAATTTAGAAACATAACTAATCCCTCGAGGGAAATTTAAACGCAACTGACACATTTAGTTAAACATGCCCCAAATTAGCATTAACGCCTGTCGTGGCTCAGAGGCACAAGCGTGCGACTGTAAACTCGTGAGGTTGTGGGTTCGATTTCCACTCCAGGAAATGGAATTTTTCATTTCCGGGGTTTGGTAACAAGGCAAAGCACGGCGTTGAATCCCGCCACTCAGCAAGCAATGCCTCAATTCGGCGGAAAGCGGGAATGGAGTGTCTTAACACTAGGTTCCCTCTGCCTACCCTGCTATATGCGGGATACAGCGTGAAGCTATGTATGTATGTCCCAAATGCCACAAACATTGTCATATAAACAACAAATTAAATTTTTATTGTTCCGTGCGATATTTTTTTTACAAAACGTGGCGCAGAGGCACGATTGTGCGACTGCAAACACGACAGGTTGCGGGTTCGATTCCCACTCTAGGAAATGCCTTGCAGGCGGAAAGTAGAGAACCCCTATTAAGGTATTATACGGGAAAATGCTTGAAGTTGTATTAGTAACAATTTCTTTCATTTCTTTCAAGTCATTTTAAATAGAAATCGAGTATTTTTTATTAAATTATTTTTTATTACATTGTCACTTTTTTTATTAATGTCATTATTATTATTGTGTTATTTCTTTCTATAATTAGATCTAGACTTATCTTTAAATGCTAATTGTATACTTTTTATTTCCAGGCACAGAGGAGGAATCATCAGATCGTCACTCGTCCGAGGAGGAGGGGGAGGGTGACGGTGATGTGTTCGAGATAAGCGAGGTCCAAGCACGATATTACGCAACACAATTCGCTCAATTGCGTCCTGAACGCGGCTTACTTTCTGGACAAACAGCCAGGTTTGTGAATTTAGTGTTTGAATATGGTAATATTTGGTACATGATAAAATATTAATATATTATATATAGAGGCTATCGTAAATGAGTGGTTGTGGGTTCGATTCTCCCTCAGAGTAATGATGATATTTAAATTATTTTCATTTCTCTAGTAAGATAAAGTATGGTGTTGAGTTCCGCCACTCAAAACTCTATGTCTCGAATTCGAGCGAAAAGAGAAGAATGTCTTAAGGAGATTATCTTGACACTGGGTTCTCTCTGCTTACCTTGCTATACGAGATTAAGCGTGAAGCTTAAAAAATATATAAAGTATATTGTGGCTACTGTGGTGAATAAAGTAATACATAATTCTATAATATATTTATATTAACTTTTAACTTTGCGAAATGATTATATATAATATCAATATATAATTGATTAACAATTTTGACACCATATTTTATTATAGTCATACTTGTTTGTGATACACTTCCTAATGGGAAATAAGCCAAATCTATTTATAAGAGTAAATGCCACCATTACGATGGAGGTGAGCGAGATAAGAAAAAAAATACTTGTAGATATGTTAAGTAATTAGGAAATTAAAAACTGTTAAAATAATATACTATCATTTATTTATAATTTCAACAGGTTATTCTTTGAAAAATCGCGTCTCTCGGTGCCAGATCTAAGAAAAATTTGGCAACTATCTGACATCACGAAAGATGGAATGCTTACCCTAGAGGAATTCAGTATAGCGATGCACTTGATAGTATTGAGGAGAAACAATATTCCAGTGCCAGATGTGTTGCCCGCCTGCCTCGTGCCCAAAGTCGACTCACATTTCTCTCAACAAGCGATTACGACCGATCTCGTAGACCTCGGCTCGGACATGTTCAGTTCCGGAACCTCGGCCGACTTCAATTTCGCCTCGAAAGCGGAAAACATCGATCCCTACGAAAGTAAACCTGCCAAAAAACCAGATGAGCGACAACCGTCGCTCTCCCCGCCCAAACCTGAGCCCCAAGTTAATAATAAAGAATGGACCAAGTTCGTAGATTCCCCAACGTCGAGCGTGTCCAGTCCCGGACCTAAACCTGTCAATTTCGACTTTCACAAGTCGGCACTGGAGCGAGATCCTAAAATATTCCATCCGGTGGCGCTCAGAGTGACCCCCGACGCGAACACGATGCCGCACGAGGGCGATCTGCGCTCGAGCACGTCCCCGCGCCGCGACGATTTTGCTCACGCCTTCGAACTCGCGAGTCCGAAGCGATTGAACTCTCAACCTCCCGAGCAGCCGCCCAACGGGAATTCAGAGATTAAATCTATTCAACGACCTCAACCTAAGAAACCCGTTAAAAACGTCGGAGTGCTGCCTCCTCCTCCCGCCCGGGAATCGTCGGTCCACGCGGAGGAGGGTCCGCAGTCGCTGCAGTACGCGCCCAAGAAGGACCCCCCTCCGCCGCCCCCGCCGCGGCCGCTGCGCAACCACACGCGCTCCAGCTCGCTGGACCTGAACAGACTGAAGGGCGCGCCGGCGCCGCCGCCCGCGCCGCCGCCGCGCATGTCGCCCGCCACGTCGCCGCCGGCGCGCCGCCTCGTCAGCCAGCGCAGCGAGGGCGAGCCCGCGTTCCCGCCGGACGCGTTCGCGCCGCGCGACCACGAGGACGCGCCCAAGATGCACGGCGCCTTCGAGGTGTACCGCAAGCCGTCGCGCGAGTCGTCGTGCGAGGCGGACCCCGACGCGAAGGCGCTGCACGACCAGAACGCCGTGCTGCACCGCGTGTGCCGCGCGCTGTGCGCCGAGCTCGCCGACGTGCAGCGCGAGCGCGAGGCGCTGCAGGTGCGCCTCGACGCCGCCGCCCACCCCCTCTAGTCAGTCACACCGCGCGCGAACACCACTTGCTATTTTAAAATTATATAAAACGATCCTTTATTTTATAGTAGTAAGATTGAAGTGTTGCTATTGTAAAATTATTTCCCTCTCGTGGGTTGGCAGCTCCGAATCACCTAAACTTTATTCCATACTATTCCATTTCGTATATTTGTTTTCTCGATATATTTTATGTTTGTAATCGATTTATGTAATCTCAAAGTATCGATATTTTAATATTTAATTGATTTTGTTCGAGTATGGCGATTTTTTTATTCTCTTTTTGTACTCAAAAACGGCTTAATGGTCTCCGGTCCTAACTAATAGAGTTGTAATGCGATTTCATATATTAAATGTTAGAGAAATTGAGTTGGTTGTTATGTTTCATACTCTGAATTAAGTTGTCACTAAAATATTAGATAAGAATATATTAACATTTTCTTTGAATAATAAATATTATGAATGGATTTAATCTAAAATGCTATCAGTGTTAAGAGGCTATAGACTTGTCTACTATATTTTATTACTTATTATTTTTATTCTCAAGTTAAAAACAGTGAATATAAAATATTGTAAAGTAACCGGGCTGGACTTTAGTGGTGTCAAGAAATCTTTGAAGAAAATATTTATTTATATATTCAAAATATTACTATGAATTGGTTCAATAAAAACTACCTCAAAATTTTTACTTACTAGATTTTCTTAGCTGCCTGGCTTTGCTGAAATTATTGTAATTCAATTCTTAAAAATATTTTAAAGACACTCTGGATATTTTTCTTTATTTTTTTATCTATTTATTGTATTTTCATACCCAATTATGAGTATCCTATCAAATAGCACATTTAATAAAAATAATAATTTCTATAAAAGCACATAAAAATTTATGACGTTTATGTATTTATATATTAAATAAATCGCTTTGGCATATATAAATGTAAGTAGTTATTTTTATATATTGAAAAGAAAATGGCGCTAGTATTGCTTAAATTGCATTCCTAATTTTATTTTTACGCTTTATTGTAAAAAATATATAAAAAAAATATGATGAAATAAAAAAAATCTTAACTAAAATATGTGAATGTTGTATATTATCGTTAGAATTAGCTTCTGTAAATGTAAAGATGGAAAGACTTAAGATTTTGAGATGTGGTTTACATGGGATTTGTAATTTGTACGTAGATAGGTCATGTTTTCCTCATTGCCATTTAAAAATTCTTGAATGAAAATGTTTATGAGAATTTCAATTGGTAAAGAATGGGCTGATGTTGGTTCAGCAAAGCTAGAAGATGTAAAATTAAAGAAAACATTATTAGTATAGAAAACAAAGTGTGAAACAACTTGTATAATATAAGTTTATTGTAAAACGTATTTATCTTTTATTTTAGACGTATTTTAAGAATACTATTCTTTGAAAGGAGTAATCAACGCCCTTGTAAATATAATTTTTATCCCATTGCGTATTTCAGTATCTATTGTAAGCTTCTGACCTCACAAATCTGTATTTCGGTCCAATTTTTGTAAAACTAATAAAGTTCACCATTATATTTACCTATTTATGTTAAAAAGTATGCATATTATTGTAGTAACTATGTACAATAAAATAATTATGAAAAACATAGTATTTCATTGCGAAAAATACACTATTTTGACGATACTGATCAAAAATATAGTATAATAGTCGATCTACGACGCGTAATCTGCTTATTATCTTTATTATCTAAAAATCGATATATCGACAAATCATAAGATATCAGTTATTGAGTTATAAGCAGTCTTCACATTGGACAATTTTTTATTCTTAATTATTTATTGTTTTGAGTTATAATCTTTCATCAAGAAATTAACGTTATGTCCTAGTCCTTTTTTCCTAACTTCATTGTTTTATACCAATGCAATAATAATTTAAAATTAATTGCTTTAACACGATGACACGACACGATATAAGCGAAGGCAAAGGCTATACTTCTACAAGTAAAGTTATAAAATAGTAACGCTTCATATATTAATCAGATGTATAACATATAGTGTGTGTACAGCTTTATGGCACGATAACAAGTAACGAGCTCGCCCCGAGGATGCGAGGACAGCCGTTTCATTTAACGAGACTCACGCCGCTCCGGACAGCGACCGCGGCTCCTCACCCATTTCCCTCCCTTTCCTTCTGATACTATCGCATACCTGGCGACCTTTTTGTTTGTGGTGAAACCCTGCTCCCCGCCGCCGCCGCCCGCCGCCCTCCGTCCGCCGCCGCGGCTGTAAGCTGACCGGCGACCGCAACACACCGTCAGTAGACGCGTTTAGAGCAGTACGTATGCATCGGTGAAGTCAACGCGCGCGTAAACATTCACGATAATGTTATAATTATTTATTTTGAGTTATGTCAAAATTCAAAATGAAGTGTGTAATCGCGATAGTATTAACTGTGACTCTCGTTTTCGAAATCGCGGCAGAAGCTTCCGTAAGAACATGTGAACCTATTAAAGTGGCTATGTGCAAGAACATTGGATACAACCAGACGGGCATGCCAAACTTAGCTCGGCACACTCTTCAAGCGGACGCTGATGTTACTCTTCAAACATTCAGTCCCCTGGTGCAGTACGGGTGCTCCTCTCAGTTACATTTATTTTTATGTGCGGTTTACGTTCCCATGTGTACTGATAAGGTCGCGTTACCTATCGGACCTTGTCGAGGATTATGTGAAAGTGTTTACGCGAGATGTTTCCCAGTGCTTCGAGGTTTCGGCTTTCCGTGGCCTGCAGAGCTGGATTGCTCGCTTTTCCCAGCTGAGAACAATCACCAACACATGTGCATGGAAGGTCCAGGCGAGCGGGCCCCGCCGATGGGGACCATTCCATTTGATGCCTCGAATACAGTCGGCAGAGGCGCTTGCCGGAGACTGGTGAAACCCAATAGTTGGATATGGGTGCGAGGTTCGAGTCGCTGTGCTCAGTTCTGTGATGCGGAAGTGCTTTGGGAGACAGGCGAACGAAGAGCTGCAGAAGTCTGGCTCGCAACTTGGGCAGCCTTAAGTTTCGCATGTACTCTTGCAGCTGTGGGCGCGCAACTAGCCTGTGGAGACCGAGGCGGTGCGGGAGAACGAGCTCTGGTACTGGTGGCATTGTGTAGATGTGCGGCGGCGGCCGGTTGGGGAGTCCGAGCTGCAGCAGGCCGTACAGCCGCCGGCTGTGCCAAAGATTCCACATCGCCGACAAGAATGCTGCTCGCCCATGATGGCTTAGAAAATCCTAACTGTGCTGTAGTGTTCTTACTGCTGTACTATTTTGGCCTGGCTGCTTCTGTTTGGTAAGTTTATATATCATCAAATTACATACATGTTTTTCTGTAATTTTTCAAACTATATGGTTAATATAATAACTACAATGACATATTCCAAACTATATTATTGTAATTATTATGTTCAAATGTAAACGTAGCGCAAGTCTTTAAAGCTTGTTTTTAAAAATGCTGTTAAATTATCTACCTGCTAAAATATTATAACAAATAAATACTAAAGTTTCAAAATGAAATACTACAAAGGGGAAAAAATTGCAAAATGAACAATAGAAATAATCCGACAACAGCGCTAACGACTACAATAGTCTTTTTACACATTGAATTTCAAATACCTGCTTCATTGAAACCTCGTCCCTTGGTTTAACTTTTGTCACCAATCAATTATGTTTTGTCACTTCGATTTTAAAGAATAATAAAATTCCAGCATTACGCATTTGTATAGCAAATATATTTGAGTAAGAACGTATTGAATAGCAGTGAAGGATCACGCATTCTGCCTCGTTCACTAGTAGATGCACTTACTTCATGATTATTCTATATCGAATTTCGTCCAAGCATTCATAATTCATGCTCCATCCATTGTTTTACGTTTGAAAGGTTAACTAAACGGTGCATTTAAATAATAATAGTAAAGCTCAAATTCCTCAAACTGCTACTGGAGCTTGCCTTTTGTTTTCTTAGCAATAAGTTACGCTCCGTAAAGGTTTAAGGCAATGCCATTATTGCCCAGTTACACTGAGTCGACCATTATTTTTAACTATGAAAACTTTAACATTTAACGGCCACATGACCTAAGTTTCTTCTTTGATCTTTTAACTTTGCCGTGCTTGTCATATTACCTCTAGATAACACACATATACTTTAAAACTTAAAATCTTTTCTGTATTATGTAAAATCCTGATTTCCATTTTAACTAAGCGGGTTTCTTAACTATTAAAATAAATCATACGAGTTCTTTGAAATAGTGTTTCTGAAAAGCGTGCAGCAAGAAGGTCGGGCCATAAAGAACAACGAATTGGGAACTAAAATAAACGATGCCTAATAAATCACTTCACAGGCAACTACACTAGTTGAAAGCGGACAAGACAAAACGTGGAATGCAATTGCGTTCCTAAAATAATTTCAAGCATAAGTAAAGTAACGCATTATTTCGACGCTTTAAGAGAAAATAGGAGAGCATTAATAAATTATTATCTTTTCTTATTTTAAGAATAATAATTAGGTACAGAACTTTAACTAAAATAATAACATAAAAGAAAAAAATGTGTTGAATAATATTTATACCATAAAACTGTAATAAGGTACGATAATAAAAGAAGCCTTACATATTTTATATCATTAAGGACTCGTCTACAAAATAAACATTTAGTTACGGCATTAAATTTATCTTAGATAAGTAAAGCATTGCGTCAAGTTCTTTCAAGCAACGTGCCTTGAAATGAGAAAGAACGGAGAGAACGGAGTGTCCAGACATTAAATTCTAGTCTGTAGGGTTACTATACAAAACAAAACTACGGCATAACTAAATAAAAAAAATGTTTTATATTCAACATCAATATCGAAACCATAAAAGATTCTGCTGGAGTAGACAAAATTTGTAAAGATAATATTGCGGTGGTCAGACAAAAAGCTGCCCTGTTACATTTCTACATAAATATTCGTTCAATTACAAGAAACTTATTGGTTCAGTCGGCCCCATCGATGGTTTTGCAATTTATGTTTTTGTCTTTCTCGGCATAATGGAGTTACTGTTGAGGGAACTTGAAATGGAATTTTTTAGCACAAAAATTGTTGTACTTCATTTATCATTTTATATTAATAAAATGGCAACATTTTGTTTTTTATATTATTATATTGATTAAAAGATGTTTTTTTTTATCTGTTTTTAGTAATTAAAATGCAATTCACGGGAACCAAAAGCAAATAAGACATTTTCCGAAATTATGACACGTCAATGGTCCCGAAAACCAGTTATCTTAATATCTCACTTGTTGTAATGTCCGTGAAGTTGTGGCAATAAACATATTTCACGTATGATAAATACGACTTTTTCGTGAAATCATTTAATGTTTGTCTGCAAAAACCGTTACGGTATATAATATACTTATTTTATGTTACATAAAATTTAAGCTTTAAAAACAAAAAATACTACAATTATATAAGTATTATATAGTAGTGTATTGTTTTTAATATTCTTTGAGAATCGTCATAGTCATAAAAGAATCTAAAAATTAGCTAATATAAAAATCCCAGCATTAGTATATAAATATTCTATAGGGTGTCCCAAAATTAACGCAAGATTTGAAATAAATAGAAAATGCCATTTTTAGTCTTTTATAGCGAATGAATAATGAATATAATAGCAAATGGCGGCAAAGTCAAATCTTGCGTTAATTTTGGGACCTTTATAACTGTTTTCTACTCATTATCGACCATAAATCATAATCTATCAATAATTTTATTTAGATATGCCGAATACTCACTACCTACTTCTGTCTACGACTATATGTCTCTGCCAATTCTAAAACGATTCTTTTACATCAGGATATTTACATTCTATTAAGCAATCATTTTAACGACACCAATAAACTTTTATTTCACCAGATTTTACTTTTAACTAGCCATTTTTTCCAACGACACCCAATTAATATCGTCACAGAGCTACGAAAAGTTATAGTCGTCGTTTTATAGTGGACGTTAATAAGTTCTTGGAAAGCCACTATTTCGTTATAGGACCGACTCGTTATGATAATTTCACGTAGATTTACGACGAGTCGGTATTCTTTCACAGCCTGTGATGCGCCCTGCCACAGATATTAATAGTAAATGCTGATAGTCTTAAGGCTATCTCGTTTTGTTTAAATAAATAGCATTAAATATTCTTATCTTTGGATAGGATTTATAAAAATTTTGTGGTGTTACCGTGTTGTACCGAAGAAATATACAAAAATATAATTATAACAGTTTTTTTATGTCAGAAAGAATATCAAAAAAATTGCAATCTATGTGCCTAAACAAATCCTTACTAATATTATAAATTCGAAAGTACCTCTGTCTGTCTGTCTGTTATGCTTTCACGCCTAATCCATTAAACCGATTTTGATGAAATTCGGTATAAAGATAGAACTGAACTTGGGAAAGGACATAGGATACTTTTTATGGCGAAAAAAATGATAGAGGGGGTTGAAATAGGGGATGAAAAGTTTGTATGGAAGTTCCTTATTGTCAAACATAAAATCATGTAAGATTGTTTAACTGTTTACAACTTTGACACATAAACCACTTAACCAATTTTGACAAATAGTCTAGACCTTGGGAAAGACTATAGTACCTTATCATATCTCGCGATATAACCGATTTCACGCGGGCGAAGCCGCGGGCGGAAAGCTAGTTAATAATAATCAAATGCATACAATACAAATCGTGTTTAGTTTTGAATAAAAACAAATCGGTACAAAATAAGTTTAAAACAAAATAAGACAAATTTAAAGTGTTTGGCATCTAAAATGTGGTCGTGTTAAATTGGAGCGGGTTGCTTAAATGATCGTCAGAGCATTTTGTATTACGCATACTCATTAATATTGTTAAAAACACCATCAATCACTTCGCCAATCCAGTTTTAAGATCATCAATTTATATTGTAATTACACTGTAATTACCACTTTGTTCTTAAAATATATTTCATTACAGCTGTGTCTACGTTTAATTTTAATTTTAAATTACTTATAAATGCTTTCTTTTACTATTTTGAAATACGTTTGCTATTATTATATTTAATTCAATATTCGTAAATAACATAGTAAAATAAGTATAAAATATTCCTTTTCTTTTTTTTTTTTTTAACTTCACGCTGTAACCCGCATATAGCAGGGTAGGCAGAGGGAACCAGAGAACCCAGTGTTAAGACACTCCATTCTCTTTCAACAATTCCGTTCCCTACTTTCCGCCAGATTGAGGCATTGTGTGTTGAGTGGCGGAACTCAACGCCGCGCTTTGCCTTGTTACCAAACCCAAGAAATGAAAATACTAAATTTTACATTTCCTGGAGTGGGAATCGAACCCACAACCTGTCGCGTTTACAGTCGCACGCTCGTGCCTCTGCGCCACGAGAGGCGTTCCTTTTCTTATATATTTTTTTAATTAACTTTTAAGTTAAGTACGCCAAAACGTAAATTACTTTTAAAAATATTTAAGTATATTCAATACAATTTTATTTGACCATGGTTAATAAAATAGTAACATGGTGTGTGTAATAAACAAAATATTCAATTTCTAGACGCACATAGCTCGTTTGTTAGATAGGTATATTATCATAATGACAGATCAGAACTAGTTAGTCGGCATATTGTGGTCGGCGCGTAATGAGAAATATCAAATTGGTTTTGTATCCATGCGCTAGCTTTATGTGTTGGGATCTTATACAATGATCTGTTGCATTAAGGCCAGTGCTATAATGTAAGGTAAATAAAAAATATGTAATTCATAGACTAGCAATATATTAATGATATACTTTATTATCTATGTTACGTAGCATAGACGATAAAAGCAATTTTTACTACCAATCAAAACATTTTTTTTACCGTAAAATATATACATTAAATTACAATTACAATTGATGGCTAATTGATTTCGTTATTTAATATTCATAAATTATATAGTCATAATTATTTACTTTTAAAATTTATGGAACGATAAAAAAATAATGCATCGCCGTGAAAGTGAACGAACCCTAACAGTACGGAGCATAATCGTTTGAGCTTAGAAAATTTAAATCTCTCCATAATATTATACTATTCGTAAATAACAGTAATTTTATTTTCATTTAGATGAAATACCGTGGCCGTTGCCGCAATAAAATAAACTGTTACATCTGGGATATAAATATGACTAGGAATGGCGTTTCAAATGTGTTCTTATATTTACACAACATAATAGCTGGTTGCTCTAATGAAATAAATTTAAAAGCCTAGCGTTGATTGAAAAGTGGAAATGGATTTTGTAGAAAAACATCAAATACCAAGAATGTTGTTTGAATTTGTCCGCCAAAGCTAACATAAAAATAGCACAATTAAATTTACATATAACGATTTTGTTCATATTTTACGTAAATATACATAACTAATAAAAAATAGCTATTATTACTTATTTAAAATTAAAACTTGTCCAAAATGTTATATGAGAGATGTAATTTAAATAGAAAATATACCTAGCCCATGTCAGATTCCGGTCTCTGCGGGACACCATCCCAAATCTACTTTGAGTATCATAAGGAAATTATCTTAAACATTAATTGTCCTAATGGCTTAGAAATGAAACTATTTGGTATATTTAAAAAAAATAACCATTTTTCTTTCTTTATTGAATTATGTTTTTTTATTTTTTATTATCCTCCTGATCGGATAACTTTTTTGTGTGTTCTAGTGATATATTCTTTGAAATTCAAATAGGTAATGGATTTAATTGCAGCGATTATTTCACATTGACCTGTAAACGTTATCTTTATTATAATTTCTTGTTTATTTTAAATTTTCTTGCGGCTGTCGATATAATCTTAACACGAAACCGCTTCGGATCACCGTACGCTTGTTATTAGGTCTGTACTTCGTTACTAATAAAAATCGATATAAACTTTTTGTACTTATTTTATGTGTAAGTAACTAAGAAAAAACTTATTTATTAAATTAATCATTATAAAAATATAGATAAAACTCATTTTCCAAATTTCTACTTAAGAAAAGTAAATAACATGTACACAATACAACAATAATAGTACAACAATGCAAAATTAAAAAATCAATAACAACCACTTTTAAAAATAAACCCTAAAATACCAATGAAAATTGCAAACCAAATCTCGATTCACATATATGTTATTGCTTTATAATCTCAGTACATAGTATAAACTCCAAGTAACTATAATACTATAAACTATCGACAATTTAGCCGGCCATCACTAAAACGAAAGATTCGATCCCACTGCGCCCGCGCCGTAATTGGGATGCTAATCAGATGCTGAACTGTTGCCATCTCTTACACTCACATTAAATAAGTGCATTCTATCTCTTTCCCGCTACGGCCGCATCGAAGGCGGAGGGTCTTCAATCATCCGGCTATAAGCACTGACGTACCCTGAGGCTCTATAATCACTGTAGTTTGCACTGGCAGAATAATTTTCATTTGTAACCACCAGCCAATATTTTCAATTCTTGTTTTTGAAGTAACAATTTTGAATCGAATAACTCTTTTCTCATTATAAATAAATTGTATGAAGTTTATCAAACACTTTGTGCTTATCTGCTTAAAAAGTAAGTTTATTATTAAAGCTAATAGCTTAATATTAGAAACATATTGAAGTTAAAGAAATCCATCATGTCTATAAAAAGTTTTTTTGAAATAAAAATGCACCAAAAACAATCACGTAAGATCCACGGCCGTGTTTACGGACCACAAAGGAGCCGAGAAAGGATTCTGCGTATCTTGGTACGGGATCGCCTCGTCCGAGATGGTATCGAGTCCTCATTATTGGAACTTGCTTTGTTAGCTAGTATATTCGAAGCTGGGAGATGCTCGCGGTTTTATTTAAACGTTTTACTATAATATATAATATAAAAAATTTTAATTTTTGTTATGTAATAATTTTATATTTAGAATACGAAAGATAGTATTTTTACATCAAGATATAATTTTGAGCTATTTTTTTTCTTTTTTTTGCGAATTTGAAGTTTTATTGTGGGTTTTTATATAATCTGTATTAAAATATATTTTAAATAAAATTTAAAAATATCGATAAGTTAAGTAATTTCATGCAAATTATTTAGTAATAAAATGTAAAAAAACACATGTCACCTTTTAAAAAAGTTATAATTTAATAAATATATTTATGTATACACATTTAATATTAATATATGTATAGTAAGCTAAGCTTGTTAAGAACGATGCACGCCAAGAGATACAAAGCGACGGACGCAGGCTCGTGGTGCACGATACGATCTCCATTGTTATACAATATGCCCGACTTTGAACTTGACTGGTACTATTTATCACTTTCCCCTATACATATAGGGTAACGGTAATTTGTAATAAGATCTGTGGGCTCAATCCTTTCACGAGATATACAGGTCTGCTCCGTTAAAATAATCTTTAGAAAGAATAGGCAATTTTAAAATTTAATCTTTACTTTACTTAAAGTTTTAACGTTATCTGTAATTTTAAAATGTACAACAAAAATTTTTTCAATTATTTTTTTGTTTTACTATTTTTATAATGCCTATTTAAGTTGACTTGATGCAGTCACGTTTTGAAGGTCATCCATATTATCCCTCAGCAGTGGGTGGGCTATATTGTCTGAAACAACCTCGTTTGTTGGTTTTCGATGATGGATAGCCATGTAATTATAGCCCCGCCTCAGAACTGACAGGAATTTTAAAATTGACGATAATTTCTAGGTAGGCTATAGCAATCAGCTCCTTATTATCTCTAGGAAACTGCGAGTACTGTATAAGATCATGTTGTAAAGTGCTTAAAAGCTTGTAACCAATTTGTTTTAGTCTGGTAAAAGATTATACAACATAAATTATGTTATCTAATTATTATAAATTATATTTTATATTGCTTTCTGTTTAATTACGTAGAAATATATTACTTAAAAATAAAAATATTAGACTTTTATGCAAGGACATATTTAAAAAAAACAATATAAATTGTCTATTATTCGTGCACTCACAAAAACTAAATTAGACGCAGACATATTGCTGGAATGCTAATACAAAATCTGTTTCACATTATATTCACTTAATGCCATTAGGTACTCGAGTTATAAGGAATAATCTTAGTTGATCAGTTTCTCTCAAGCATACTCCCATACTCAAAAGGGCTGGTTGATTAACAACAATTTCATTTAAATAATATTAACTCTACCAATATATGTTTGTAAAATATTTGAAATGAAAATATATCTAAAGTAGTTCATAACTTATGCCTTATTCACTTTTGGTTCGCAGTTTTGTTTTTAGTAGTAACACGTTGCGAACATATTTATTTATATGACTGTTTCATTCTGAGAATGCACTTAAGAGTATTATTAAATTTAATGTAAGCGCATTATTTTATTACAGAGGTGTTTTTGTTGGCGAACTTAAGTTGCTGTGTCAAGTAAAACCTTTTATCACGTATAACATAAAACAGTAAGATCGCCTGCGAAGCGCAAACTGAGTATGGGGGTAACCATATAGAACATATCACTTCTTGGATTTACTATCTATATACATCTTCATTATTATTTATGATATCTCTTATTAATTTACACGTGTTGCTAATTTAGAACAATTTTTTATCACATTTGTGATGCCGAATTATATTTTGTGGGATTTAAAATTACGTACTTACACATTGTTTGAATATCTATTTGGATATGATAGTTTCACACTATTGTAGGTGTAAAGAGTATCCACTTTTTCATGATCAAATATACTGTATCAAAGAAGGACCCTATATTATAAATAAGTAGGTATTCACTACTAGTACTGAGTTTTATTCAAACTGAGATGACTCTACCAATTCTTCTGACATATCAACGATGTATTTATATACATGTTTTCGAGTGAACTTAGTAACCCTACACTCAAGAACAACGGATGCGTGTGCATTTAGCGCTTACTCCCACAAACGAGCCAGGCGACCACTGCGTTGTTTAAAAAGCTTTCACAGCTCTTTTTAATAACACCTATACATTCTCGCGAAGATAACAAGTGTTGTTTAATATTCATCTTTTTTTCTTTAAGTACGGACGTAATCGTCTTATCGTGTTACACACTACGATACACGACGTTATACTTTTACGGCAAAATAATTTAAACGGTACATTTTGGCTTTGTTTGCAAATTAAAACAATTTGAATATCATTGAGATAAAGACAAGTGAAAGGACGAGCTATAGACTGTACCTCTATAAATCCTATATAAACAAAAGCTTTTTTCAATATTAAATTTGCAAGCAAAGATTTGCAGTTTCTTTCTAAGAAAATCGGCGTCTGTCAGTAAATTATTCGTTTTGGGCGAAGTTGAAATGTTGCGTTCGGCGGAATAAAGGAAGCATTGTGCAGGGCTCGGGATCAGGTAATATTTTTTGTTCCTGTTACACGAGTATAGTTTTATTTATGGTGCCGGGTGTCTTTGGAGCAGCGGCTTTGGTTCTATTCCGAATTTTAATGATTGGAAACTTTCTTTTTTCTTAAAAAGTATCATTTGTTTTAAATAACCTTAAAAACAATTATACTGAGACGTTAAATGTATATTCTATTTAATGTAATATAGCTTTAAATTCCGAACTAATCTAAAAATAACCGATGCATGCTACGTAACATGATATTTGAGGGAAGCTGTTGTAAATCATGACTTCACGCCATGTTTATCTTATATGGACATAAAATTAGACATTGAAACTGTATAGGAACATGTAATCCGAGTAAAGTCTTTACATTTGAAGAAGCATACGTTTTAAAATATACCTGTGATATATTAATTGATATCTATATTTTCTTAAATATAGAAATCAATTAATTTAGATGAAAACAATATGTTACATACAAAAATTTTAATGTACTACAACTGTTAGCTATTTTTGTACCATGTAATATGTATCCATCATTTCACTATTTCCAATATGGCTTCCGTTAAATAACATTAAGCAAGGATCGGTCCTAAACAAACAGTGATTTCCATTAATGTCTGGACGAACGGACATAGCCGCATATATTTATTGATTTATTGATCGTAAGCAGAAATCCCGACTCGTCGTATTTTAAACATAAGAACCGAAATCTTTTTGAAAGAATAGGCTAATGTTTAGACAGATTTATGATATAATATTTTTGAAATATTTTTATTGAACAGTATAATCAAATCTAAAATGTGAAAATATATTATTGATCACCTTATAACAAATCTGTCCCAGGCGTGAATAGATTGATAAGTAAGATAAGTTGATTTAAATATAGATTGTTTTAATTAATATTAAAACAATAATTTATTTTATTGATAATTAAAAGTAATATAAAATTATAAAAAATTAATAACCTGTTTATTACTAGAATTTCTTTTATTTATAGGGTAAATAATTACTAAGTAAAAACATTTCAAGCAAATCAAGTCTTTCATGCAATAGAAATATATACATAAAAACAGAAAGTTTAAGCTATAAAACTTAAATTTAAAATGCCTGCCATGAAAAGTGTGGATTTTCGGCTTCATCAAATAGAAAAGTAATACTAAATTATAAATATTTAATTGTTACCGTTTTTAACGAATTATATTTTATCTTTTAAAAGTAAGTAAAGAAATATTAGATACTTATAAAATATTTACGACCGCTCTATACTTTTATAATACTTTTTTTAAAAGAATCTCGCTAAGCAGATGCACATGTCTAAGGATACCATATTTTTTATTATCATCTCTATCCCTTTCACACTCCTATATCCCAAAAGCGGATAAGAAAAGACACAACAACAATTTTTTTAACTAGGCACAATATATTTAAGAGGTATTCTTACATTACAATCTTAGATCATTGATATACCTACAGAAGTTTTAATTATATAACAATTTCTTAAAATGACTGGACAATATATTTAAATTTTCTTTTAAATTGTAGTTATTTTTAGAATAACAACGCAATTTCATTTTCGCCTAATAAAAACATTTATTTTGAATTAATATAGCAATGTTGGTCTTGCATTGCTACCAATCACTATACTTCTAATAATATCCGCTCGCGGTTTCGTTCGCGAGGCGTGGCCTGATAATAAAAACTTGTAGTTTTTTTTATACATTGTAGATTTTATTTTTTTCTAATATCTAAGTTATATTACTGTAAAGTTTCCTGTAAAGTCGTTCAAGTGGCTTTTGCGTGAAAGAGTAACAAACATCCATACAAACATTCATTTATAATACAACTAAATAGTTAAATGGGTATTATAGTAATACTAACATATTTAAATGTACATTCGGTAAAAATATGATGTAATACATATATTATTTATGTAACCTTTAATACCAATCTTTAACGTATTCAACAATACAATTCCGTAACCAGTTTATAATGCTTGAAGAAATAAGAGGCGATTGTATGTAAAACAAGGGAGCGTTCATAAATTTAGTTATAACGAGATCGTTTACATAGAGCCGTGTATTCGAGCGGAATCTTAACAAGTAGGTACACTTACTTATGAACTTTGTAAGTGAATTTATTTATTAAATTGCTTAAATTTATTAGTCTAAGTAAAGTGAAATTTGATACTTGGGCACGTTTATTGGTTATATAAAATTCTTCCGTTACACTTAGTGACTGCCAACTGCCGAAACTATTAATTTAACATGTAGGTTTCTTATGGAGTATGGAAAGGTACTAAGAAAAGATTTTCTGTAATTCTTATTAGCACAGCACAAAATGAGAAAAGTACGCAAGAATATTAAGACAAAGCGCGTCGTTGAGTTCCGCCATTTAATGTCTGTCAATGTCTCGAGCTCACGAGAAAAGCGGCGAACCAAGTGTACTTACCCTATTTTTTAACTAACTACTCTGCTATACTAAGAGATGAAGCAGTGAAAAAATCTCTTGTTACTATTAAAATAAACTATTTTTTATTGTGAATGCAATGTAAAAGTATAACATATATTCTTTTAAATGTAAATAACAATAATCAAATATCAAATCAAATCTCAAAAATTATAAATTTTAAATTCAATTGCTTGCTGTTTTTTATAATATCTAATAATACTTGATAATTGTGGCCATTGTGGCGTAGTCGTAGACTGTCTCGTACCTAAACGCTATGAATATAATTATTCCCCCGTATTAATCGATACCCACTTGTAAAAATCATTCTATTTTAATTAAGTATATTATTTTCCCCGGTCTGCACTCAACATTTAACACTAATTATCTCGAATTCGGATGGAAAGTTAAGTTTAGTTCAGTTCTTTTATTATCGCGCGTCGAGCGTGCCAGTTGAGCACAAATCGCTTCGCCAATGTCATGTTGTATGGAGAATATACGAAGGAGGATTGCTCAGTAAAAGGGCGGAAAGTTAGAGTGGAGTGTCTGGACATAAGTTTTCTCTCTACCGACTTCGTTATGCGAAAAGCGTAAAGTGGAAAATATAAATTTTAATTTTCAAATTATAGTACGATACATTTAATCTCTAGTTACTTAGTACTGCTATGTCATCTTACCATATTTTACTATAAAGTTATTTCGTGTTTCACGACCTATACTTGTAACGAACACCCATTTAACAATGTACTTCGAAGATTAATATAAACGGGCGTCTCATAAAGAGCGCAACTTTAGTACCCGTAACGAATTACAAAGTGCGGAATCACCTTACCTACTCATAAACGATTAAAGCGAAGTTATTATGCTTATAGATTTAAAAATGACAAATATTCGTAAGTGTAACGTCTGTCGTGGCGCAGGGGTATAAATAAGCGTGCGACTGTAAACACGACAGGTTGTGGGTTCGATTCCTACTCCAGGAAATGTAGTATTTTCATTTACTGGGTTTGGTAACAAGGCAAAGCACGGCGTTGAGTTCCATCAGCACGTAATGCCTCAATTCGGCGGAAAGTGGGGAACGGAGTGTCTTAAGGTTCTCAGGTTTCCTCTGCCTACCCTGCTATATGCGAGATACAGCGTGAAGCTAAAAACAATTATGTTGAAATAGAATGAAGTTTACGGTTAAATTAATAAAATAAAATGATATATATTAGAACCTAAGATTTCAACTTCTCCACACTGGTAGATTTTGCGTTGCAATTTTTTTGATACCATAACTGGAATAATACTTTTGCCTATATTTAACCTTGTATGCCTAATATGTAACTGTGATCTAAGAGAACAATAGACGTTACTTAAATACGCTTTCTAATATACAGCTGTTGTTATTTATAATTGGACACAAACGATCTCAAGATAAAAAACTGATTAACACCTATAACTATCTCAATGAACTAATATAAACTAGTGCTTTGAATTTCTTTGTTAGTTATTATAATTATTAATATGATTTTGTTATTTAAATATACTTATTTATTTTTGAATCACAATCATAATTTAAATTGAATTATCAGGTTCCTTAAGAAAGAGCTATAGAAATAGAAGAGGCCAACTATTATAAAATGTGAGTCGTGCAAAGAATGCGTTAAATTCGAAGCCCGTGGCAAACATTAATGTGCGAAGTCAGCGTGGCGCTTACAAGTTGGAAATAGTTCTATTTCATAATTTGGCATACACGAGTACATTAGTCATTATTATAACATTTATTATACGTTAAGATAAACAGTAAATTTAAATTTTTTTTAGACGTTTTCTGCATTTTGTAAGGCCATGATTGCCTAAGCCTCTCAGATTCTTCTACATTCCACCCATTTTTTTAAGTATTATATACACATGCTTAGGTTCCATTTAATTAGGACTATAGCAACTGTTGTACAATTTAGTCAACGTACGGTAACTAGTATGTTCTGCTCAATAGAACCTAACATATAAAAATGTCTGATATCAATATCTATATTTTATTAATAGTTTAGTCATTTATTTAGGTAATATATATTTGAAAATTTTCTTCATATCTGTACTCTTAAAACACGCCATAATCATTGTAGAGGCCTGTAACGAGTTCACGACTTGTATTATTAATTCTTGAGAAATTTATGTGGCGTGAATCTCACATAGCTAGAGGCTACATGCTAATATTATTTTTACATGAAAGCATAGCAATTGTAGCTAATACTTCATGTTCACGGTTTCATTTATTATAGGCTCTAAAATAAAAATGCACTTCAACAAACATTTAATTAGCTAAATAAGATCTTTTTTAATTATATTTTTATTTTTTTTAATAACGCCACTGCGAAAAGATTAGTGTGTCGGCTTATACAGTACGATGGTTCTTGTCTCATATCCAATGTTTATATATTTACTTAAGTTTTTACTTATAATATAAGTATTTAACTTATATTTCCCCATACTGGTTCTTTAAAAGCGGCGTTGGGTTCCACCCTCACCTGCAATCTGCAATCTCAGTAAAATCGAAAGAAAGTGAAAAAACGACATGTTTAAAACTAGATTCTCTCCACTTATTTGTATAGAAAATGCGTGAAACTAAATGAGCTCTTATAATAAAGCTAATATTGAAAATATTTTACAAAATGAACGTAATGTTTATACATATCAGTTCGCAAAGTTTCGCAATAATACAAATGCAAAAATAATTTTATTTTCTTTTATAAAATGCTCAAACTGCAAGTTCTAATAAAATTAATGTTTTGGAACTATTTGTTATGCTTGCTGGTTTGATGAAGTAATCATTTCTATTGTTTTATTAGCGTAGGTAATAAGTATTAAGATTACAGTTGAATAACCTAATGTTAAAATAGGCTTTTAAAATGATATACAAATATAAATAACTAATAATTATAGGTATATTTGTCACTTACTATATTTTTTTACGGAATGCTGAAATTATTACCATTTATAGTGATATTCCGTTCTCCAGTTTTCGCTCAAACACATTTGATGGCGAACCCAGCATCGTACTGAGAGCTTGAGATCACTTTGAAATACGTTATTTTTTAAATTATTAAAATCTCGAATGGAAATTGAATTCACAATCAAAGAAAATGCAAAGAAATCGAGACGGGAGTACAATTTGCAAATATCTGAATATCAATATTTCTATATTCTATTAAATATTATAAGGTTATTAAGATACAGATACAAAATCTGACCTTAACATTGAAATAAATATGCGTAATTAGCAAAAAACAGCTCGAAATTAAAACGCAGTTTTATAATCACACATCACATTAACAATACTTAATTAATAATTAAGTTGTAAAAAATGTATTTAAACATAAAATTTGAGTAATAAAATATTTCACATTTAACGTGATATTATTGAGTGTATTTTTATAAGCCTGTGTCGCCACAGCAATCGTTATATCTGTCTTATAATTAGCAAATGCTAATCACTTCACAAATCAGCTCGTTCCCGGTGAATAATATATGACCCTAATAATACACCTAAACAGTGTTTTGAAGGCGGCGACTTTGAACTGTGTTTTGCATTCCGCGGCGGCACATCAAAGCTATAATCACGGCCCGCCATTGATCTACAACGAAACTTTCTGGCTAACGGCGCTAAAATGCTACTTGTTAACAAGGTTTGTAGCACTCGATCGTGCTCGATCTAATTAAGGAAAGAAACGAATCTGTTTTTGAATTTACTAGCACACGAAAAATCACTAGACACTTTTTTAAATTCTTCATTTTCATACTATGGTGTCTGAAGCCTTAAAAAATGTGGAAGATCCCCAAACATATGATAACAAAAAGGTTGAACAATATTCATATCCGAATTCAGGTACTAAATAACAACGTTTCTAACGTTTCACTAAAGTAAATATATTTTCTTCTATATAACTTAAAAGTATTTTATTATGTCATTTTAGTACATTTCAAATACTCACAACTATTTTTATTAGTAATAAATATTTTTATATGCATAAGTGTAGCATTTTATAGACCTCTGCTTTTGCTTATCGTATAAATATTACATGTAACTAGGCGTAGTGAGATGAGCTGTGACGTGAATGACGGGGGCGTGTTGTGATATTCCGCTTGTTACATTTCTTGTATTACAATGTTGTAAATGTTTTAAAAATTGTTTCTTGTAATATAATCTATCTATCAAATACATTTTACAATGTGTCTAAAAATATAAGAAATGTAACCCGATGACAAACACCGTGTAGTAATGTTTTTAATAAAATAAATAGATACCATGTATGTACCTAGTTAAGGCCATTAGAAGCAGCTAAGTCGTAGAAATTGTGGTAGGCCTAGCAGTGGATGACGTACGGTTAATACGGCGATGTACTTAGATCCTGTTTTTTTATATTATTTTTTAACTATTATCTCTTACATATAAAACATCAAATATATTGTCTTACAATTTGACACAGGTTAGAGAAAGTGTGGCTGTAAATTCTGTCATTCAACACCCACCTATATAATCGAAAACTGATGACTAGTTATTGCGCCTAACTATTAAAAGTTAGATGATACTCAGAAGTAAACAAAAATATGTACACTTATTAAATAAAATACCTAAAGCCAACGTAGTCACAGAGGATGTTTCTGGCAAGTCCTATATAAAAGTATAAAACATTAAAATGTATTATTATGACAACTATTGATGATTTCAAACATATATTTTTAATACAACACAATATAAAAATATCTTATACACAACAAATATAACAAATTTAATCTGTTAAACAACTCAGCGGGATCACATCAATAAAGCGAATAAGTACAAGTTTCGAATTAAAAGTGACATGGCACAGCTCTCGCACAGTTTTTCAGTAAAAAGTTTAATCGCCTGATAAATAGCCACGATAGGGATACCAGCATCGGTGATCGTAAAACAAACTCAGCGGGACTCACATTAAATTTAAACTATAGAAAAATATTGGACGACAGGTAGGTCCCATACTTTTTGTAATACTTATAAATAATTCACAAGACATTGTGTTCACGGTTTGTATATAAAGGAAAAAAAGGTTATCTTGGCATTTTTCAAATATTTTTAGATATATATCCTATCTACTATTAAAATTGTCATTGCCTTTTATTTTTGAATCATGCGCATGATGTGGCGCAAAGGCACATGCGTGCGACTGTAAATGCGACAGGTTGTGGGTTCGATTTCCACTCCAGGAAACGTAAAAGTTTAGTATTTTTATTTCCTGGGGTTGGTAACAAGGCAAAACGCGGCATTGAGTTCCGCCACTCACCACGCAATGCCTTAACTCGGCGGAAAGTGGGGAACGGAGTGTCTGAACACTAGGTTCTCAAGTTCCCTCTGCGTACTCTGCTATAGCGTGTAGCTAAAAAAAACATTAATATATAAAAACTTTTCCGTTACTAAATGACGGACAGATAACGTACACCTGAAATTACTGGGTGTAGACAGCTGACATTTGACATGTAGGTTTTATGGTAATTACAGTTGTAGCACTAAGAAAGTACTACTACTACCGTTTATAGTAAAGAAACAGAAGTTAAATTTATAAACTTGTAATTTAAAACATTGGTATCTTGGACTTACCAAGTATTAATAAAGGATAAGAATCACGCTACCGACATTGCGAGTACCAACTACTTATTTGAAAAGTACTGATTTGCAGCCTGTTTTTTTTATTAAATTAAAGAGAGAGAAGTAATATTAAATAAAGAGAAGAATAAAAACACTAATAACAAATACCTATCTCTTTTTATGGTTTAAAACCTCTCGTGTTGATTGTGAACGCGCGTTGATGTCTTTTATACAGCAGGTAAAATTTTATTCAAAATTTATTCTGTGACTACTATGTGTTCCATTATCCCTAGGATTCTATATATTACCATCGATACTTTTTGGTTAAATTTAATTTCGAACATTGTATGGCTAAATATAACAGAATAACATAGATTAAAGGAAGAAATACTTTATGAATGAATATTTAAGTCTATATTAGTACTATTTATTTTAAAATTAATATGATCTTACAAACTAGCTTTAGAAGTAATTAGAAATACGAAATAGTAACTAATGCATATATGAGTAATTTATATTTTCCGGGCTTCAATAATGATTTACTGTCATTGAATAACGAAATAAAATGTATTTTAAAAACTCTCTTTTATATATTAAAATAGAGTCTAAATAAAAACTTTTGCTTTGTCACTTTTACGTATCTAATCGAAATTTCGCAGCAAAGAGTAAAACTTACTTTTACTTATTCGAATCTTCCCCTGAGCGTTATAATAAAGAATTTTTAATTAGATTCTTTTTCCCGCCAAACAGGGTTCGAGTCCAGTCCGTAAAAAAACCTAGTGTCATGCCACTGTTCTCCGCTTTATGCCCGAAATCGAGACAATATGTGTTGAGTGACAAAACTCAACGCTGCGTTTTACCAGAGCTAGGGAACAAAATAAGCTTAATCAAAACTTTCTCATCATAAACTTTCCATACAACAGACGAGATTTAAATTTTTTATGTAAGAGATTTAAAAGACGTCACTGCAGTAGGCTTTAGTATGATCCGTGCCTACATTTTAAGATCAGATGCGCAAACAAGAAGGCCTTTAAGGAATGTTTCACGCTGCATTAAAGTGTTTGTTTCTCCCAACCGTCGCTTTTACTAGTAAACGAAAAACGCATACAACAGCATTACTGTTGACCTTTAGTGGATTATACTGCAAGGTTTTAATATTCTACAGTTTTTAATTAAATAATATTGATCTTCTTTATAAATTAAGTTTATTCTTATGTTAATAACAAATTTTAATTCCGTATTATTTTGTAAAAATATTAAAATAAATGTAAAGTAAGTAGGTTTTATAAAAGTAAATTAATTTTTAAGTTATATTATAACTAGGAAGCATGTTTATTATTTAAATAGTAATAAAAATTCAGATAATCATCTGTTTTTATTTTATGTTAAGTTTTCTTGGATGAGAATTTAAATACGTTTTGCTAAATTTAAATAAAAAGATTATATTAAATATACGATACGGTATCTATGGAGAAAATCATGTAATTAATGTCGATTTGAATACTTTAGTCCTTTAATAAAAAGCCATGGCCGGTTAAGGTACACATACGCTCCTTTTTATATACGAATACATAGCTATCGAGTAACATAAAATACTTCTTTCTATTCCACTATCGTCCTATTAGGGATACCACAATGAAAAACTAATTTAAATAAATTTCAGAAACCAATAAAAAACTTCACGTCTATCATTTTATGTGAATTATATCAAATTGTAATGCACCAAGGTTCATTTTATAGAATCGTTGCAACACCTGAGTCATTCTTGTTAGTGGCGGCGTTGGCAGCTGTCAAGTAAATACTAAATGTATGTTGTTTGAAATCACACCCTAAACAAACACGATAAGTTTTATAATTCAATGCGTAATTATGGCGTTTAAGATGTTTTCGAACCAGTGAATACGTCTTGTTAGGAGGCTTATTGTTGACCGCGTGGTGTTTTGTCCCTATCTTTTGTTGCACATTTACTATACCCATCCTTTTCTAGTTGTTACGGCAAGGTCGGCTCGTTAAATCCTCTTAACGAGAGTGGAGTGGAAGGAAAAGCACGAGCCTGTCTGAGCTTCTCAAACTGCAACAAAATCATATTACATATATATTTATTTTTGAGTATTTCACATGAAATATCATGAGCTATTTTTTTGTCATCATCATCATTACGTTTTTAATGTAATCCTGCAAAAATACTTCTACTAAATCATGATACTTGGTATTTAACTGGATTGAGTTATATATATTTCTTAATAAAAAAAAATAAAAATTGTGTTATGAAAGTTTAAAACTTACAGTAATTTATCTTAACCGTGTAAAAATATAAGAATAATTCATACACATATAGACTCCTGACGTTTCTTTTATATTACATCAAATAATTGTCAAACTTTCTGAAGACATGACAAAAACTGTAACTTTGAGAATACCTCAGTAGGCTGCGTAGGCATGTACCGCGCGTGTCCCGTTCACACCTACACTGCAGCTATAATGCGATCTCACTCGCAGTAATGCCTCTATCTCGTCCCCCTACAGACACCATTCCATCACACTACTTGGGATAATTATAAATTAATCGAGGAATCTGCACCACAATGTGGAAAATGATGAGACCTCATTATTTAATTATAAATATTACAAATTGTCTAAAAGAATGATGTAGTTTCATATAACATATTTTTAATTCCTCGATATGTTTTTTTAATATAAAACTCTATTATTTTATTTTTAAAATAAAAATTTTCAAATTAATAAATTTGTCTATTTTTTTTTAATTAATAATATTAAAAATTAGTATTATAAATATTCAATAAAATGACTTTTATTAAGGTACATTCCATTAATCCTTACTAATATTATAAATGCGAAAGTAACTCTGTCTGTCTGTCTGTCTGTTACGCTTTCACACCTAAACCACTGAACCGATTTTGATGAAATTCGGTATGAAGATAGAACTAAACTTGGGAAAGGACATAGGATACTTTTTATCGCGAAAAAAATGATAGAGGGGGTTGAAATAGGGGATGAAAGATTGTTTAACTGTTTTTGTGTTTTGTTTAACAATTTCACCACATAAACCACTTAACCAATTTTGAGAAATTGTCTAGACCTTGGGAAAGACTATAGGATACTCCTTATCA
This sequence comes from Philaethria dido, assembly GCA_033558755.1. Taxonomy (NCBI): domain Eukaryota; kingdom Metazoa; phylum Arthropoda; class Insecta; order Lepidoptera; family Nymphalidae; genus Philaethria; species Philaethria dido. The sequence continues at coordinate 39,088 of JAKGSA010000453.1, forward strand.
TATCGCGCGATATATCCGAATCTCACGCGGGCGAAGCCGCGGGCGGAAAGCTAGTGTTATATATTTCCAAGTGTTTTTAATAATAACATTTTGACGCTTTAAAAATTTAAATGTCCTTAAATAATTATCTAAAGCCATGGGCCATTCAAGTATACATGTTCATAATGGTGGCATTGCTCCTGGAAGAAAAATATGAGAAGAAAAAAAAAAGTAGCATTGTTGTACAAAACTCGCTATCGACTCGCACTGATCGGTTCTAGATGCCATATATGTATCGAGTTTATTCGTTACGCATAATTCGATTTACACGTATTTTGAAAAGGTTTGTTTTCAAGATAATAATTATTAAGCATTTAAATGTAAAAATGTTAATTAAATTAAGCTTTAGAGGATAATAAAAATGAACAATCATTTATATTTTTTAATTGTATATTCTGTTTTATTATTTGCAATTTGCAATAAAATTTGGAAGTGTACGTAAAGTTAATGCACTGTTCTACTACTAAATATTAAAAATGTACTAAATAAATTAATACATCGGGTTATTATTATTATTTTAGTAATTTAAAAAAAATATCTTGTCCTTAATCACTATCTATCACAAATACGCTACAAAACAAGTCTCGTCCGAACATATAAAAATAATTTCGAGTACAATAAACTTGAGCAATACAAGATCGATGCCGTCAATCCGTCAAACGGTAATCACCTATTATAAAACTGTGAAGAGCCGTAGAAATAAATAGATATGGTTGTAACGAAAATAAATACATTTATAAAATTTATACTTATAAATAAATAATCGATTTTACTCTTAAAATGCATCCTACTATTTGTCCGAACAAAACGGAATGTTGAGAGTGGACTACACTAGGTTAACTACCCTGCTATGGGATAAAGCGTTAAGCATTAAAAAAAATAACGATAATTTAATTTTTTTAAAGAGATTAATTAAATAATTAATGGGATTATTTATAGTTTAAGGTATTTAATTGCTATTTATACAAGAAAACAGCTTTTTACGAAGTCATTTATGGGCAGACTACTTCTTTAACATGTTTAAAATTAAATTAAGTACCTATCTCTTTTTATTCCAGCATTACAAACATACTAGAGTTAAATAAAAATTAACGTTTTTATAGGTTTTAAGCATCCTGTTTATATATGGATCAACATAACTGTTTCAATTTTTTAAGTGTGTGTGCTTTATAAGTGGTGTGGCCAGTCAATCCATCAACCTATAATCGCCTTTTATAAAACTAAAAACCATTTCTAGTATAACCACATGTATACGCGTTAAATTACTTTAACAGTATTATGGGTTATTGGTTAGGAACTATGGCTTAGACAGTGGTCAAGGGTTCATTCCCATATCGAAACAAATACTAGGCAATATAATATGTTCAAGGTCTGAGTGTTTATGTAAATGAAATATTAATTATTTATATATGTTTTTTAAAGATTTATGTATTCTTATCAGTCGTGTGATCACCGCAGCAAGCACTGTATCTTTACCTAATTAGAGTTTACAACGTGAATTATTTATGTTAATCGTTACGCGCCGCTAAAATAAAAAAGAAATATTTGCGGCTCTATGAATTATTAATGATCGGACCTTCAATTCTGTTTTTATAAATTTATATGGTAGGCGGTAGGCATTATCATTATAAAAAAATGATGATGATAAAAAATGTATAAATGTAAAGGACATAAAGTATTCTAAAATTTCCCAGCATCCAAAATTCTACATACAATGTGAAATTCAATTTTATATGTGATCAACGCTGTTAGAGTTTATTTAATCGACTTTGAAAAGTCTACATCTATTATAAAACGCTTGCATTACCGAGTGACTGATAGATAATATACAGATAAAGCTGCTGAACATAGAGTGCTGAAATTTCGTATGTAGGCTCCTTTAGAGATGTAGGGGAGCAATAAGAAAGAGTATCACGATTTTTTTACGAAAACGGGAAATATCGAGAATTTTGGCTTTATAATCCACGCAAACGAGGTCATAAAGTAGAGTTAGTAATAAATAATATACAGTCTTTACCAGTGTTTCCATTTACTATATAAGAAAAAGCAGAAAAAAGTCTTTACAAAACTCACAATTATAGTACTTACTTATAAAACATAGTAATTTTTAAAAATTAGAAAAATACAATCTAGTTACACAATAATTTAAACGTTATTTAAATATATAATTAGGTAAACAGTCAGTAACGAAGTGATTAAGATTCAAGAGAGCATAACCGCCGCCAATCAGCGGTGGTGATGAACACAAAAAGAAATGTAAATATAGCTATTTTGTATGCCATACAATCTTTTAGTGGGCCTATTTCGTGAACCATTATGTAAATAAGAAATTTATCATTAAAATGATGATTTAATATTTTAAATAATTAACTGTTTATAATTATTTATGTTTTGTATATGGTGGTTATATTTTTTATTGTACAATAAAATAATCTCGGCGTTGAGTTCCGCCACTCAACACGCAATGCCTCTATTTGGCGGAAAGAAGGGAACGGAATTGTTGTAAGAGAACGGAGTGTCTTAACACTAGGTTCTCTGGTTCCCTCTGCCTACCCTGCTATATGCGGGATACAGCGTAAAGTTAAAAAAAAAAATCTTGATTAGAGGAGAATATTTGAGAACCTTCACTGAAGACTAGAATATCTAAATCATATTTTTTTTATATTAACTTTAATACAATGTGAAATGTGACTTAATAAATATTTATTATTACGAAGCACTAATTTTTTGATGATTTGGGAAGGATTTTTAATTCTTACTCTAACATAACGTTATGGGACATAAAGAAGAATTTAACTGTATTCTTAACCCTAGTAACAAGCAAAAAATATTCACTTTAAAAGTATGTGTTTTGGTAGACACTTGAAGAAAGATGGAGACTTTTTAAAGGAAAATTAAATATATATATATTTTTTTTATTTCAAAGCGCCACACTGCTCCTAGTTGGTATCGAGCCTTGGCGTATCTTCCTACTAAATAAGCAGTAGCCACAGCTAATCAATGGATAATAGATGCATAGATAAGAACAATTTATTAGATTTATCGCAACGCTAACGGACACAGACGTATCAATTCACAAACAAGTATCACTTTATTACCGGTCTCAAACTGGAATTTCCACCAGTGTATATTGCAACTCAAGAGACTGATATCTAGAAATCTTTTATCTCTAAATTGGTTGACTTAATTTTTTTCTATAAAGACAGTCTATATGTTGTAATTACGAAATTGGCGCCCTCTAGATAATTTAAATTTATTTACTTATTTAATTACATATGAATGTTATTTGATAAATATATTAAAAACAACATCGACCTATTAACTGCTTACTTAGGTTTTCTAAGTCAAACTCTATAATCATATGCTCACATAGTCTTGCCTCAAAATATTTGGTTTATATTATTTATGTAACATTTATCGTACAGTATGTACCAAATATTTCAAAGTTCCAATGATATAACTAGATGCAGGCAGCCCAACGGTACCTATAAAACAGCATCGTTAAGACGCTGACGCTCGTAACAATAAAACGCAACACCCACTGCACTATTTAGATGAACGGGTTTATTTATTGCTTTGGAACCCATTCTACTATTTCTATAATGTTATTTATAGGTATCACTAATGTTTTGTGTTTTTAAGACACGTTCTCGACATTTTCTTCTATTTGTACTTACTTTACTTACTCACTTTTTCGTTTTAAATAAGTAAATTTAAATATTTTATTTCACCTTTTCAACAATGTCGTTTTTCACTAAACTATACTTATATCACATATATAAAAACACTATATAAATACATCTAAACACTCAACATACATTATAATTTATATTAATGATTGATAATAATTCGTTTTTATTCCTTCCATTTTACGATTTATCAGACCTAGTTCTATGACGTTGTTATGACTTACAAAGTTTATTAGTAACACGCAATATATAGGCCGGAATACGAAATGATGCATGAGAGGAGGGACCCAGTTTATTTCGGGAACTCATAAAATCGATTATCCGTTCAATTCGTATACGTCTCCGAGCGTCTGCAGCGCATCGAAACAGGATGCACTATTTCTGTTACGCGTCGCTTTGACAGGGACCTGTATGATATTAATGTGCTGAATCTAAATGTGTACCGCACGTTTGACGAGCTTTCATGTTGTTTTTTAAACATCGATTAAACATATTAAAGCAACGAGTAAAAACATACATCTTCATTCCTAATACCCCATTAAGTGGTCTTCTTCTTAAGACGTTATCAATATTCATATAGATTTTTTTTAATAAAACTGACTTGAAGCGACATTCTCAGCCCTTTTTTATATCAAATCACTCATTACAGAGTACACCCTAATTATAAATATTGATATACGTCTAAGGCAGTTAAGTTTCAAGTTACAAAAAATGCACCTTTAGGTCCCAAAGTGACGAACAAGTTCACAGCAGGTGGCTAAATATGGATGCAGTAAAAATTGAACGCGTGGTGCGCTGCTTTAACCAACCGTATTAGACCCGTAAAAGTTGCTTGACTGTTAAATTTTATGACTATGAAAAAGCTTCCATCGAAGGTCCTTATCTTTGGTCATATTTACTTGGTGGAGTGGGTATTCGATCAGCGATATTGGGTTGATTGATGGTTAAAGTAACAAAAATAAATTAAGGTATGTAAATAGATGAGGGCTTAAACGAGTTTTGAAATTTTGTGAGTTCTTGAGCCAAAAGATAATGAATAAATTAAAAATTTTAACTTTACGTCTATTTAATTATTACATTTTTAAGTATTATGATACAAAAATAATAAATCTCTTATAGTTATGTCGCGATGAAAACGTATAAATAATATTAGAAATATTTAGTTCATAAAAGAAATATTTACTTCCTGTTCTTTCCTTTAGTTTTTCAGTGTAACAGTATTTAATTGCCTTTCTACATTTTTCTTTGAACTGATAAATATTGATTGGCCACAGTACTGCGAACTGCGCCGTATGAGCTTAGAACCAGTTCTTATGGCTCGTTAGCTGCAGGGTATCATTTATGGTGTCGTATTTGTTTATACGTAAGTACACACAGATATACCAATCAGCTACTAGAAAATGTACTCTAATTCTTCTTTATATTTCAACTACAATAAACCATAAGACACCTATAAAAGATGGCTCATAGATTTAGTTTATAATAATTTTTTTCGGTTGTAAATCGTCTGTAAAATACGTACTAAATTAAATTAGAGAAGTGAAACGAAGCCGAGGCCGACCAACGTATGTCATGCAGACGTTTACGACGCCCGACAAATTCGAAATAAGAATATGACTTAGCGGCGTGTGTGGCCTCGTAAAGATGCCAGTATGAAAACTCATCATATTGTATGTAAATTCCTGCAAAATAATATTAAAATATTAACCAATTTGTTAATATTATATTTGAAAATATACAGTTTTGCTAAAGTACAATACATAGTAATTATTTAACTACATTCGTAGAATGATTCCTAAATTACTTCTATATTTTCTTTATTTATGGCGTGAAAGTAATTGCACCAGTGAGATTATATTATCGTTTAATGGCCAACCATGGCGCGACACGGCGCACATAAAACAAAAAAAAACTTTAAAGCAAAGAGCGGTCACGCCTCGGTCGTAATAACATTTGCGTTTCCATGTCATTTAGCCAATATTCCTTTAAATGTTGTACCTAAATATATTTAGAATCTCCTTTCTTAACTGAAAATGCTGTATCAAATTGGGTCTCAGAAGCTTGGAAAAAATATAGATAACATTATTGATTAACATTTGTTGAAGTAACATCTAATACTTTATTCGCCATATACGGGACCAACCATATTATTTTTTTACATGGAACCACACACGTATGTTTATTACTATGGTGGCACCTAATTATCACAATGCAAATCATACAAATATATATTAGTAAAATGTTAGCCGACATATGTTGGTCGGAGGCCGGATCAAACATGCGAGTGTGTAAACATTGGTGTTTGGACTATCGCCACTTTTGGTTCTGTTCAAATAGGGACCGTTGTTTGTTCAAGTGCTAGAGACACGCCACTGCGGGGACCCAACACCAGTTTGACTGTACCTCTGAGGAATCCTCTAAATCCACTTAATAGCGTACATTTTACTCGCACGGCGCGGTTCTTCTTATACAGGTGTCGGTAAAACAAGGCGACACCTTTCTTGTCCCTTGAAGGATTTACCTGTCACAGATTTCAACGAGCTTAAGTAAAAGCTCTCTTGATATACCCATTTTTAATGTAACTAAATCCAACAAGTCGACTTAATTTTTTATATCACAAAATGACATTTTTAAATTAGTTTAGGCTGTAAACTGACTACTTTATGACAGCTTTTGAAAAATATTTTGGTTTGTGCTCTTAAAATTTAATTTGGGTCTAAATTGTAAATAAATTACGATCATACTTAAAAATGTCATCAACATATCGATATTACATAAAATTATATAATAGTATTTATTCAATTAATGAAACATTAGGTGTTTGTGTCACTTTCTACATCCGTTTCCTCTATATTTAGCATGAGGTAATTAAAAATATGAGAGTTTAAAACTAAATATACTTTGTCGACATATAACACGCCACATTTAAAATACCTCTGACAGTTATAAATTATGATTATCTGAAGGCATTAAAATTAATAATGAACACATTTCACGTTGACTTCTTAGAGAATCAGTGCCTGGTACATAGTTCGTTTTCTTTTATAATATTCGTATATTATATGGCTATTATACTTATAATTTTTAGGCGGCTAGTTTGTGTGCTACTGAAACGAAAAGGTAGATTAGGGTTTTATCTTATTATTTAAAATATTAAGGAATTGCCATAAGCTATCTATCTTTTTTTTTAGCCTCACCTTGTATCCCACATTTAGCAGGGCAGGCAGAGGGAACTTGATCACGTAGTGTTAAGACACTCCATGATATGCTCCGTATTAACCCGGTCAATAATGTAGATAGTTCATATGCGAAACTGAATATTCTAAAAAGTTTCTGGTTTGTGATTGGTTTACATTTATTATTCAATAAAAAGACTTTAAAGATTTAACTTGAAGATAATGCGAAAACTCTCTTTTATAAAATGACGTTGTTTGTTTTGTTTTTTTTATAATTTCTTTGATTTTTAAAACATTTCTATCTAATCATTAAATTTTTTACTTTATTATGATGTTTGGCTTGTATTGGAAATGTACCTGGAAAGATAAATACTCCCACGAATGGAAAAGAAATTTATGACTGTAATTTAATAAATTTAAATAAATTATGCCGCTTCTGTCGGTATCGGTATCACATTCTCGATTACGACACTTTTGGTCCTGAGTTGCCTAAACATTCTGTTGCAAAAAACAAAATTCAGTAAAGTTGTTTAATGTTTAATAACGTAGGGGGCATAATATTAAATATATAAATGAATATTGAATGGTATTCCTACGTTGATTCTATTTGTTGGTCAGCATTTTATTTATATAATATTTTAAACCATCGACGAGTACCGAACATCAAATTACTGTAGGTTGAAATATTCTAAAATTACAAATAAAACTCATGAAATAGAGGCATTTTCAGATATTTTAGCCATTCACTAAGTATTACCTTTTTAGTATAATTCTTGTCATCAAGTAGCTCATTAACGTGCTTCGTTTTTAAAGTATTTAACAATAGTTTTAATCCACATATGGTATGATGGTTCTCTTGAGCAGTTAACAAAACCCACCTGCCGTCAACAGCTGAGTTTTTTATGTATCATCGCATACAATTTAAATTATTGACTATTTTCGGAATACGTAAACTGGAAGGAATAGGTAATCATAGTTTATTCTATTTTGAGAAATTCGTTAAATGTCGTGTCACATAACCATTAAAAGCAGCGTCAGTGACATTTGAAACTAATGTGTGCGCGCACGGTGGTCATGACTTATAGAGAATTTGTCAATAAAAATAACATTCTCACACGCGTCTACTCTTTATGCTTAGATCAGACTTTTTTTTATTTTGTTCCATTTAAATAGCTTAAGTTTTACTTCAATAGTTATCATTTTTCTTTATCTACAAATGAAAATAAAAAATATGATAAACATTAAAGTTTAAAGGAGTCCATTGTAGAACTCGTAGGTAATTTTATTCATGACCCATTTTTCTAAATACTTCGTTATTAACTACTTGCCTAATTTAAATTTTTATTGTGTTTCAGGTGGGTAGTCGTGGCGGGTGCATGGAGGGCGAGTGTGTTACGACCGCCTACCACGTCTAATGCGAGGAATGATCGTCACTCCTCCCTATTACAGTTAGCAGCTTGGGGTGTCCCAGCAGCGCTGGCTGCTGCTGTATTGGTAACAAGAGACGTGGATGCAGATGAATTGACAGGTGAATTATGATATCTATTATAAAATGTTTAATTCTTGATTGTTAAATAATTGAGAATTGCTTATGAATTTCATTTCCACTTACAAGACTTTGTTTATGATAAAAATATTATCATTTTCTCAGGTATGTTCCCATCCATGATTATAATTATATATAAATTATTTCCATTTCCCCGCTCTAGTAAGACATGGCGTTGAGTTCCGCCACACCGTGTTAACGCAACATTCTAGCTATGTCTGTTTTGAAACTAGCTATGCCCGCATTTCGAAAATGCCGTGAAACTGAAAAAATATATAATATTCGATTCATATGAAATACCTACATAAGCACATATTTAACAATGTAAATAATATTTATTTTTTGCGTGCCAGTATCTTATTTATATTAGCGAGCAGTATTATTTAAGCTTGAACCAATGCAATTCTAATACACATCCGTATCGCAATATCATAATCAATCTTGGCGTTTCTTGGTTTAATACTCCTTTGACTCAATCGGCGGCTTTTTCAAAGCGATTACATCTTGTACGAGTGCACGGGAGCACGCATTCATGCGTTTAGCATTGAGTGTTTTGTGGAACTACCGCTCCATTGTAGTACCTACATGTGTTTTCAATGAGACGACCCAGCTACGTGCGATTCAAGGAATAGCAGAGATCGTTTCACTGGAATGTTAGCGTCTTTAAAATCGATCATATGGTATCTAAATTATGTTTTCCACAAATTATTGTTAAGGTTACAATATTTATTACAATTTAACTACTTGGCCATTTTCTATGAATCGAGTATTAAAATTAAGTTTAAAATACAATATTCTACATTGTTTATTTATCTACCTATACCCCAAAATAGCGCGGCATAACGTACATTACGAAAATTATCAAACAAAACCTCTTATCACATAAGCTTTAAAGTATTAAATTCTTAATTTAATACCAACACATGTACATTTAAAGAAAGCCGCTATGATAATATTCTAAAATCATGAAACGAATACCGTGACATAGGAACAAATATAAAAACAGAAGAACGCCGACTAGATAAAATAGATATTCTGACGGCTTTATATAAAAGCTAGAAATCTGAAGATAAACACGTGGATTTAAATATTACAATTTCTTTGTAAATTTAGATAAGCTGATATATTCCTTAGTTTATAATAAGTAATCTATTTAAAAAAATCCCTGTAAGACAAATTTATATCTTTAGGCGTTTAAACTACGCAAGTTTTGACCGATAAGAAAAGTGTAGGGACTACTCATTTCGTCATGTGATAGATACAAGTACGAATTAACGTATAATCCTCTTTAACATTTTATTTTTATCTTTTTCACGGCATCCTCTTCGAGCGACGTGCCACACGATCCGATTCTCAGGCATATTGCAGTTTCAATCATAACTAGAGTATTGTTCTCTTATTTTTATTTTTTCAACCTCCATTATATCGACCGAAAGAAATGCGCGACCATTATTTAAGCCGTTAAATACGACACCTTTCCTCCTCGCATACTCGTATTTCAATTTTAAATCGGTCCTTTTTAACCACTGCCTTATTAATGCAGCCTTTTTTCTTGCCGTCTGTTTGTGTAGGTGTTCGCATTGAGGGCAGCTTTATTGGAAATATGAATGTTCTATGCGCGAGAAAGAATCCGTGTCCGTTAAGCGTATTGTACTAGCTAACAACAAAAAATAATTTAGTTTTATTTTGATTTCAGGTACATGTTTCGTGGGGAACCAGTCGAGTAAATCATTACTGGCCTTGGTTATTGTCCCTGAAGCTATTTGTCTGTTGTTGGGCACAGTTTTCCTTGCTTCTGGACTTCGTGCAGTACTGCGACGTCCTGTTGCTTTACCAGCCCCAGCAGCTTTGTTGAATGCTCCTCCACAAGTTCATCCTGATCAGAGCTTACTTAGATTGGGAGCATTCGCTACATTATACGCGGTACCCTCTGCGTGTATACTAGCGACATGGGTATACGAATATGTTCTAAGAGAAGATTGGTTGTCAGCGCCAGTACCATCTATTGAACCTTCAACTCAACCACGCCCAGCATTCTGGGTTTTCCTGTTCAGAATATTTGCAACACAAATATTAGGAGTTATGGTCGCCGTGTGGATAGCAACACCACGTTTAAAAGCACTTTGGAGGAGGATAACGGGTCCTAGAAAACCAGTCCTGCCCAAATGCCCAGCAGGACCACCTCAAGCTCCTTTAACATTACATTGCTATTCTACCCATCCACATACGTTAACCCGACATCCGCAAAAATATGCTACATACAGACCGCCACAACAACAATCTTATAGAAAACCTAGGCATTATCACTATTCAGCTGGAGAAACCATTCTATGACCATGACATATTCCGTGTAAAGTTACAGAGGCATGCCTCTTTCATGCATTTATTAAAATATAATATAAATATATGTGCCATTGTTAAAAACATTTGACAGTTTATTTCTATGGCTTTTTTTTTTGACTAAATTGACTAAACTTTTAGCATATTCGTGCCAATATTTTGTGTAGTATTTTAATATAAAAAAAAAAAAACAAATTACTTAATTATGTTAGTTTGTAAATAACAAACTAAAGTGATTTATTATAAAAAAAATATTAAATATTTTAAAAACAAAATTATTACTAATTTTAACTTTTTAAGTAGTAATTTTTCATCAACAGCAACAATCATACGTTTTAATGGAGAATTTGAGGCTCGATTTAAAATAAATTATACCTTCGGAGATCCGATATATTATATATATATCATAACATTGAGTAAAAAATATTTTTATATTGTATATAACAGTCTTGTTTTATTTCGCGATTCAAGCGTTATTAATAAATATTGGCACTTGTTACTTATTTGTGGAACACATGTAGTTAGCTGTATATTTTCAGTAATTCGATTATAGTTACACAGGTATAATATCCTATCAATGACGAAAGAAATTTAAATGAATAAATTGTTATTCGATTTTAAGAAGTTGTAATTATGATGAACTGAATAAATATAATCCGTTGTTAACGTTTAAAAAACTAATAACTTATGTTAAAGAATAAGTATGTATTATTTTCATTGTAAATAGTGTTGAAGTATGCAAAATTAATATAGATTTTAAGTAATTATTATGTGTACTGAGAATATGTACATAACTAGAACAAGCTTTGTAAATACAAAAATTAAAGTATACTTGAAAATATTGTTTTTGTACATAGTTAATTATGAGTAAAGAATTAATTAATTAAAAAAGTATTTTATTTTGTACCTAATAAAGTGAAGAAATGGGAAGTTATAGCATTGTACTCTAAATTATGAGTTTTTCTTAATATTTTCATATTTATTAAAAGGCTATTAAAAATTTGTATAAAAATATTTACCTTATCCTGAACGCGTAAATAACATTTCAAAAATACAAAATCATTTAATGAATACCATTTTCTATCTCCAAATAATCATTGTTAGAAATTATTATCTAAATATGGTAACGAAAATTTGTAAAAAATATCCCTACAGAGAAGCTAACAACAAAAATAAGTGGTAGCAAGCATATAACAATTTTGAGATAATTCAATAAGATCATATAACTTATCGGGGTAATGCACTTAGGCCGATTCGTAAAGGCGCGGGTTGGAATCCGTAAAAATTTTTACATGTTGCTAAAATAGTTCTTAATGTTTTCACATTATAATTAATAGTTTTTACATTATATGAATTTTGTAAGTAGGTACTATGTAGTACATATCACTAATAAAGATATTAATTTAAGTACTTTTTTAGAGTTATATAAAAATACAGACCCTAATAGAAAAAATACTTCAATCCTTTTGCTTTAATACATTTTTAATATTAAATATAATTTATATAATGATGCCATACACAGTGAGCTGTGAAAACTGCAGCATTTGTATTTCTTAAAATGCTTGTCAGAATAAAACTTAGCTATTATTAATCTATTTTGATAAATGCAATTAAACAAATATAAAGCTATAAAGTCGAAACATATTTTCAAATCAAAAACATATTTTTTATAACACTACACTACACACACTACACTTTAAAGACAAGTAGATTCGGTAACACCATATACTAAAATCACAATTGAACTTGGATACAAATGTACCGACATCAAGTTCCTTAAAGTGGAAGAGCGCTGGTACTCAACATAAGTTAAATCTTATAATGGTTACCAGAGTTTATGAATACCAGTGTCAAAGCAATAAAAATTGAGATCATATCTGGTTACTGTATTGCATTTCTTTTGGTCCAATACACTTATTATTTATTTTATAGCTTTCTGGTTCATATTACTTATATGTATGTATGTATTGTATATTTGTTATGTCATGTAAATATAAAACGGCTTACATTTAAATATTATTTCTTTATTTTCAAATTCTATCTCAATCCTAATTTGATGTTTCCTATATTCTAAAGTTGCTTAGAGGAGGTCGTTATTTTATTTATAATGAAGTTTAGTACCATTCATACATGTAATACATGTCTGCCTTATTTTCTTTTCTCTTCTTTAGTTTGAAAGAAATTAAGTTTATAACGAAGAATTATTATTATTGAAAAGATTTTGATAAATAATAGAAATAGAATAAAAATATGATTAGTACAATATTAGTATGTTTTCCAAATATCTTTTCTTTATTGTGCAACACTTAAAGCTATACATCATTTTCACTATCTGTTCCACTCGAATATAAATATACAAATGTCAACTGTTAAAAAATTGTCAAAATTGTTTGCCTTCACTTGAAATGACAGACTTTTAGCATAACTCTCATATTTTAAGTAAATTTCATTGAATTAGAAAGAAGGAAATTTATCTATGATTTATTCGTAATACATAATCGTAATGTCTCTTTTAAATAATATTTGTCGCCTTAGTGTTACTTTAACAGGAACCTATAGGAATGTTGCACTTGGAAGGTAAGATTGAGGTTATGACGCTTTTAATGTTTATGTATGCTAAAAATAGTAAATATATATAAAATAAATAGATATAATAATATATATTAAATCATTACATTATACTAAAAATTTTTAGAACAAACTGGCTTAATCCACAACAAGTATGTAGTTACACTAAAAAATCGGCAGAACAGAAATTAGGAATAGAGAAACCGAAAAGACCATTAACACCTTTCTTTAAGTTTATGACCCAAATGCGACCTGCACTTCTTGCTAAAAACCCTGGTATAACTTCCAAAGAAGCTATAGCTTGGAGTTCCAAGCACTGGCAACAACTTGATAGTGAGGTATAAATACATACATACATATATAAAATTGTTTTAGTGCTCATATTAGTTTAATCCAATCATTGTAATGATTTTTTTTTGTTTTATTAGACTAAATCACAAATGGTAAAAGAATATGAAAAAGATTTTGAGGACTACAAAAAAATCAAAGAAATTTATGAATCATCTCTCACAGAGCAGCAAAAAGATGATATTAAGAGGGTTAAAGAAGAAATGGCAGCAGCCAAGGAAAAAAGGAAATTAAAATCTGTAAGTAATTGGATAACAACTTTAAATAACTTTTTATATTGTTTTAATTTAATAGTATAGAAAGAAACCAGTCACTTAAACGTGAAGTCATTTAAAGTAATAAATACCAAATCATACTTTTGTTTTAATAACTACAAGTAAAGTCTCTCTAAACTCAAATATTTACACATTTTACAGGAATATAAAGAACTAGGTCGTCCAAAGAGACCTATGTCTTCTTATCTTCTTTATGCTCAGTCTAAGAAAGATACATTAACAGGACACCAAATGAAAGATTATCAATCAAAAATCAAGGCAGACTGGTTAAAACTATCAGAGAATGAAAGGGTTAATTATGAAAAACAAGCTCAAGAACTTATGAACAAATATAGGTTTGTATTCTGGTAGATGATTATTTGAGAAAAGTAAAAATTATTGGTAAAAAATGAAGTGAACCAAATTTATTTTATTCTACTTTATTTTTTAGGAAAGATTTAGAAACATGGGAATTAAAAATGATTAAAATTGGACGTCCAGATCTTGTCCGCCAAAAACCTTTAAGGCAGACGAAACCAAAAAAGGTAGAATCACAATAGGAACTCGGGTGCTCTGTTGACTCAACTGATACTTTAAATACAATAAATACAAAAAGTGATTTTAGTATACAACACAATGTAGATGAAGAAGTACAACCTCATGAAAGCCATGCATTACATGATTTGCCAAAATATAAAAGTACAAATGAGACTTCAAATAAAGGAAATATGCATGTAAAGTCAGAAGAACTTCAGAGCACGAGTGACCAGCATTTAAGAGATAACAAAAATAAATCAGACAATACCTCAAAAAGTAGTGATGAAAAAAGTAAGAATATCATAAATAGTATTAAAAGCTTCTTTAAATTTTAGTTCTTAATTTCAATTAGTTTGCATGTAGTATTGACATTTTTTTTTCATTATAATTATATCTTCTCATATAATATGTTTTATTTCATCCTTCTAAGACATTTGTTTCATAGTATATATAGTTATGCACTTAGCCATAACATATACAGTTGTTTCACATTAGTCAATGTATATTTTTTTCAAAAGTTACTTTACTTAAATTGCTGAAAAAAGAAACTATAAAATTAAGATTAGTAAGTTCAAAAACAATAAAAAGAAGTAAAGAGAAGTAATTAAAATATTTTTTTTTTTCATAATTAATAAGAACAATAAGCTGTAAAGTTTTTTTTTGACAGGTTGGACACTTTTGCCGACTTATCAATAGAGACAGCTAAATTGATTTTGATAACAATATACCTGACCTGCTGATTTTTTCCATAACAGTTCACAGAAAATGGAATTCAAAATAAAAATCCAGAAAAACATTGTTATAGTCATTTTTATTTCAAAACTTGTTACAAAATATAATTAAAATAATTTTTCCATTTATATTTCATTGTCTATTTACAACAACAGGCATTAAGCTGGTGTTGAATAATTGAAACTAAATATATAATCAATAATTAAAGTAGAACATGACAAAGCAAATAAATTAATTTTATTCAAGCCAAACCAGGAAGACTGACAAACATTTGAAATATGGCAATATGCATGAAAAATCTTCAAAGATCCAATGATGAATTTAACATTTTATATACAATATCAGAAAATATGATGAACTGTCTGTTTAAAACATTTTATGACCATGAAAATATTTGGATACAGATTTTAACAAAATATTTATTATTGCTATTCTTTGGTTTGTTGCCAGCTTAATTGTCTGTTGTACCATAGTAATAAAACCCCACTATACCTCATGTTACAAATTGTCATTAATTATAATTTAACATTCATACTTTGAAGATATAACAAGTGCAAATATGTATGAATATATAAAAATCAATGGTTGAGCAAAGAATGAAGCTATAGTAATATGTATAAATTTGCCAATGAATTATAATTTTTCAGTCACAGACTGCCATGCATTACACCAGTTCCTTTATAAAGTACATAATCTGGTAATCTTAAGGATATTTATTATGGAAGACTAAATGATTTTCAATATTTATGTTATTATAAAGAAAACCTTAAAAAATCTATTTCAAATTTTATATACTAAATATCCAAATGAATCATCATAAAATTATATATTCTCTTAAATTACAATAAATTAAATTTCCTAAGATAACCAGATTATAAGAATTTAAATAAAAAGTAATTAGTAATGAATAAATAATATGTGACTAAATCCAGAAGTTAATCCTAACATGTTCCATAATTTTATATATATATTTATAAGGAATTTTACAAAAATATACATGAATATTTAGTAAATGCAGCAACTGGAACATTTGATATTGATAGTATTTTATATATTAAAGGTTATTATTATTAATTAATAAAATGTTATTTGCATCACAGCTCTCGTTGTTAAGAGTCCATCAGGTAATAGATATTAACAAAAACTGCTTGTGATTCCTGCAGTATAATTTAACTAACTTTACATATTACAAAAACTATTTCAATATGTACAAAATTACAAATATAAACTAAAATGGCAATATGTGACTAAAACGCACACTTGTCACATCTCTCTCTTACATAAAAAGGCACAAGCAATCAAACTATGATACATCCCCGATAACTAGCTTGCTAATAATAGAAATTTGTCAG
The DNA here is from genome assembly GCA_033558755.1 of Philaethria dido. NCBI lineage: Eukaryota > Metazoa > Arthropoda > Insecta > Lepidoptera > Nymphalidae > Philaethria > Philaethria dido. The sequence continues at coordinate 55,669 of JAKGSA010000453.1, forward strand.
TCATCAAAATGCCCTTTATGTGTGTATATGAAGTATAAAATGAACCTACACCAAGATATCACCTAAGGTCTGCCAAAACGACTGCATACAAACAGTTGTAAATAAAAAAACACAAACATCCTGTGAAAATGCACTGGTCCATTGCATTATAGAAAATACTTTCTGATATTTACTAGCTGATATACCATTTAAGAGCAAAAGAATATTTGCAATATGAGAGCTTTGTTGCTTAGGGTAGAGAAATGATTTTGATACACAATATAGAAATAATGGGAGAAACAAATATGTACTTTCAAATATAACAGAAAAACTATGAAAAAATTGAATTAAAATTGATAGTATTACAATATCATATTTACTATTGATGAATTTCTCCAGTAAAGGTGTTGATGGTTGGGGTAGATCTGGCGTAGGGCATGTCAAAGATGACAAGTCATGGTTTGGAAGAGTAACATTTCCATCTCCAATTGCAAAATTTTCAAGATTTGTTGACATAAAATTAAATGGGTCAACTCCGGTATTTATCAAACCATTATTAAGTAAACACTTATTTGAACTGCTGCTCTCTCTTGAAACGGAATTTTCATAATTTGGCTCAGGTATCGGTGCTTTGATTGGAGATTCTGCAATATTTGTATGTAACAATTTACATTCTTAGAATTACGACAGCAAGACTAAGTATATACTTGACATATAAAATCTCACTTACCTTTACCGAGTTCACATTCATTTTTTCCCGAAATACGTTGAAGTCTATTATGAGAATTCTCTAATATTTTTCTTCTTCGGGCCTCACGACGTGCTATCGCTGCATCAGCCATATTAGCAATTTGACAAGAGAAATGACAAATTACAATGACTACAAAGAAATCAAAGATTAAAAAATATAGATAATATTTATGTAAGTCAATGCAAACTAGTTACAATAATTGAAAAAAAAATTATATAGTAATGTGTTTTTTATATTTTATATAACAATAAAGAATCGGATGATAACTAAAGACTTGTTTGATTTTAGATAATATGAGCCATTAGGTAAATTTCATTCATTTAGGGATGCACAAATAAAAAATATATATCGTGTCGATCCATCTTGTTTAAAAAAATATGAAGCCTGATGGCTTAAAAAACAAGATCAGAACAGTAAAAAAAACCTAATAACTGTAAGCCAAGTAACTGTAAGTTCTGCTTGAATTGGCCTTATATATCAGTATATTGATATGATGTAAATTAAAGTACGCGAATGCCGGTATAATGAAACAAAAAATTTAAATTAAAGGAAAAGTAAGTCAAATTAGTTTAATTCCTGTCTTTTATTTATTATTTGAATATTTAAATTTATGTTTGTAAGCATTTTATCATAGCCATGTGATGATTATGAACGTTTCGTTTTTAAATTAATAATACCATCTTGAAAGATTGAACACTTGAATTCTTGCAATTTGTTGATAGATATATTACTCACAAAAAAAAATGAATAAAAGCAATTTTGCCCACAAAATCTAAAATAATTTTAAGATATATATTTGAAATAAAAAAATTATATCGCAAAAAAGGTTACAAAAATATTAAAATAGTGAAAAATTAAATTTTGTAGGATTGAACAATATATCGGAACACTAAACCGAAGATAAAAAAGTAATTACGGTTATGTATGCGAAGAATAAATTTTAAATTATAAATTACAAAATATTTTAAATAAATATTAATAATTTAAATTGAAATGACATCTATAATATTGTTGTAATTCTAAATAAATACACAAATGAATATTGTAAATAAGCATATTTTGCAATTAGTGTTTCTACAAACTCGCAAGTGGCAACACAAACAACGCTAGAAAAGGATTGTTGTTTGGCGCCTTTACGGGGCCGGTTGGTTTTTGTGATAAAATATCTTTAAAACTGCGAGCTAAAGTTCGCATATAGCATTAATATGGGTGATAAAGGAGATGGAGGTAATATTATAATTATATGCATTTAGTTTAAGCAGTATACATAATGCTTTATTAGAGTAATTCTTGACAGGCCGCTTATGATTTTTTTGTTGGTTATCAGTTGTGATGTATTTTCTTAATTAGCACTTATTTGTAATTGTTTTTATTGCAGAAACCTTTGACGATGCAGTTGAGGAAAGGGTTATTAACGAAGAGTACAAAATATGGAAAAAAAATACTCCATTCTTGTACGACCTGGTCATGACACACGCACTGGAATGGCCCTCTTTGACGGCGCAGTGGCTTCCAGATGTTACCAGACCCGAAGGAAAGGATTATTCTGTTCATAGGTGCTACTTTGTTTTATATATTTTTGTTGATTTGCTCTCTCTCTCCTTTTGTTTTTGGTACTATTAAGAGTTTAGATAACGCTTTGTGTTGTAAATGTAATTATTACATTATTTTACAGATTAATACTAGGAACACATACATCAGATGAACAGAACCACCTGCTGATTGCAAGTGTTCAACTTCCTAATGAAGATGCTCAATTTGATGCCAGTCATTATGATAATGACAAGGGTGGTAAGTTCTAAGAGCCTTAGTTATATTCAAAATAACAAAAACTTGAATTGTTTAAAACCATTAATTTTCATTTTTTTTTTATAGAATTTGGTGGTTTTGGGTCAGTTTCTGGTAAAATAGACATAGAAATCAAAATAAACCATGAGGGTGAGGTAAACAGAGCCCGGTACATGCCACAGAACCCTTGTGTCATAGCAACTAAGACACCTTCCTCAGATGTACTAGTATTTGATTATACTAAGCATCCCTCTAAACCTGAGCCTTCTGGAGAATGTCACCCTGATCTCAGGTATTACATTTGTTTTATTAATTAACATTTAATAATAAAAATTATTTAATATTTAAATTATTGCATTATAAATGATTGTATATTTATTTTCCAGATTGCGTGGTCACCAAAAAGAAGGCTATGGTTTGTCATGGAATCCCAATCTAAATGGTTATCTTTTATCAGCAAGGTAATTTTTTTATGTTTCATTTGTTTATTTTTCTAATGTGAATATTAGTGATCATTTTTTAATTATTTCAGACTCAATATAATACAGTATATTATATTCTGAATAAATTATTTTATAATTTATATAGACTCAAAATGGTTTTAATAAAGTTACAGTCAATATATGGGGCATTGATTTTGAAAGTGAGACAACTCCATTTTGTAAAAAAAATTAAAGCTGTATCTTATTACAAATTAATATAATTTTATGTTTTTAATAAAAAACAAAGCAATAACATAAAATGGGGTTGTCTCACTTTCAAAATCAATGGCTTACATATGTGTCGGACATATAAGAAATCTCATGGTGTAGTAGAATTTTAGTAAACAATTTATGATGTTGAAGATTTAAACATTACGAAGGAAAAAGTTCATGCAAGATTTATAAACAGACTAATAAGAATAAACCTATGTATAGGACAAGTAATTAAAAAAATATATATGTTTTTTCCCAAAAACCTATGTCCCATGGTGTAAAATAGATATATGATTTTTATAGTGAAATATTTGAATAACTAATAAACAATCCGATCTGATTAGAAATGTTATATATCATAGCTAAAATCTAAATCAGAATTTAGTTGCATATTTGTTCCCATGGCAATTTTGGAAAAATCCTCTTTTATTTCTCATCATGAATAATATTCCTTAGGGAGTGTTGTACACTCCCTAAGAAATATTATTCATAATCAATATAATCTAGAGTGGAGATCGAACCCACTAGCAATGGCAATTCATAAGGTTTTTTAGCTTCTTGCTTTATTCCACATAGCAAAGTAGTCAGAGAGTTGGATAACCTAGCTTTCCGAATACTAGACATTGCGCATGTAGAACGGAGAAATGAAAATGATTTTAATATAATAATTCCAAATTGGGAATCGAATTTGAAACCAATCTTATTTATAGTTAGATGTTGACCCACTGTGTCACTATGACCTCTACGATTTATAAAGTTACATGTAAACAAGATATATACATTTAAATGATACTCTTAAAACTGGTGGACAGATTGTCATCCAACATAACTAAAAAATTGAAGGAAACTAGCTTAAGAATGAAAAGATCTCATTTTAATCAGTCCATCTGTTTGAGAGATACAACACCACAGATAGATCAACTGTCCTTCATAATCAGTTAGATGGCGAAGGCGAACGCACAGTAACCTACCTGATACCTGATACGGCGGCTATTTTTTTTATTTTCTTAATCATATGTGAATAATAAATATTCAATATGAACTGTAAAATGATACAGCCAACAGTAAATAAGTTTGATTGCGGGTTTGATTTCCATTTGGAGGAATAATTAATAATTATAAGTAACTTATTTTCATTTCACTGCTCTGATAAAAAAACTGTTTTGAATTCGGGCGGAACAGCGAACAGAGTGTCTTAACACTAGGTTCTCTCTATCTACTCTGATTTGAGGGATAAAGTGTATATATTCTTTTTTTTTTATATAATATTTTTCATTGCACACAAAGTTTACAAAACACATGGGAGACAATAGTATTGGATGTTGACAATGGGGGACTTATCTCTAGAAGAGATCTCTTCCAGTCAACCTGTGGAGGTAGGAGCGTAACAGGTAGCGGGATTGAGATTCATCACAATTAAAAAAATAATAATAATTACTTAAGAGACGCAAGACATCTATAATATATTTATATTGAATACATAAATTAACAAATAAAAATATAAAATCCAGGAAATGTAAAATTTAGTATTTTCATTTCTTGGGTTTGGTAACAAGGCAAAGCGCGGCGTTGAGTTCCGCCACTCAACACGCAATGCCAAAATTTGGCGGAAAGTGGGGAACGGAAATGTTGAAGGAATGGAGTGTCTTAACACTAGGTTCTCTGTTTCCCTCTGCCTACCCCGCTACATGTGGTATTCAGCGTGAAGTTAAAAACAAAAAAACAATGACATTATAGTTCTTTTTATAATTTTTTTTTATTCGCACAGTGATGACCACACAATCTGCCTATGGGATATAAACGCGACGCCGAAGGAGGGTCGCGTGATAGAGGCCAAGTCGGTGTTCACGGGACACACGGCGGTGGTGGAGGACGTCGCGTGGCATCTCCTACACGAGTCCCTGTTCGGATCTGTGGCTGATGACCAGAAACTCATGATTTGGGATACTAGGTAATATTTTAAGGTATTTTTTTGTGTTTGGAAAAATTAGATTTATTATATGATTTTAATTTTTTTTTTGAGCTTTCAACTTTTTTATGTTGACAGACTTGGAATGTAAACTTGCTAAGTCAATTTGTTTTTTTTTTATAACCTTTGTATATTATTCAAAAATTTAAAAGTAACAACTATATTATTTAAAATTACCCAACAAGCATAATAAGTAAAATTGTCAAATCCGTGACTTGTAAAGTTCAAGTTGGCTAAATCCATATAAACCTAGTGTAAAAGTTTCGTAAAACATACTTATATTTATATAAAAGTTATTGTCTCTCCTGATAATTTATTTAATATAGAATTAGCAGCTCTAATGCGGCGATATAATGCTCTATTCAAAAAAAAGAAACAATTTACCTGCTTATTTCCTTATACTTTCTAAAATGCATCATGTATTTGAAACATAGTTTCAAAAATCTTCAAAAGTGCTTTGAGATGTTGTTTTATCAAATAAACAATTAACATATTATTATTATGTGAATAAATAAGTACAATCCCTTCTCTTATTTCGACTTAGAAAGCACGGCATTGAGTTCTGCCACTTAAACCATAAAGTATTTTAAATTGAACTGCAAGCGGAATATAGTTTCTTAAAAAATAGCTTTTCTTTGACTGTAAATAGCGAAACATGTGTAAAAATACGTAATTAATAATAATTTTCAGGTGTAACAATACGTCGAAGCCATCGCACACGGTGGACGCACACACAGCGGAGGTCAACTGCCTCAGCTTTAATCCTTACTCAGAGTTCATACTAGCTACTGGTAGCGCTGATAAAACGGTAACTAGTCATTATAAATAAAAATAAATATTGTTTTATTTGTAAGGAAATTGTTCATTTAGTTATTAGATTACGTTAGTGGACTGTACTTTACGTTAAATTTTAAGTTGTGTTTTTTAATGTTAGAAAAATCTTTATTTGGCTACCCTTTTGTATATAAAATGAGTGAAAAGTAGAGAGTACATTATATATTTCTAAATATATAAATTGGAATAAAGAAAACCTCTTGATATATGTTTCAAAAATTTGCAAATCAAAAATCTTTATAACAAAATCACTTCAATTATTTAATTATATTTGGTATCTATTAGTTATGAAAGCGATTGGTGTGGGTTCGATTCACTACTCGAGGGAATGATTATATTCAGTTATTGTCGTTTCAATGCACTGGCAAGACAAAGCGCAGTTGAGTTCCGCCACTTGACACGCAATGTCTCGAATTTAGGCAGAAAGTGGCGAACGGGAGTGTCTTGACACTAGGTTCTCTCGGACTACCATATAATGCTTGATAAACGTGAAGCTATTTATTATGAACCTTACACTCATTATGTGATTTAGGTGGCGCTGTGGGATTTACGTAATTTGAAATTGAAGCTACATTCATTTGAGTCACACAAGGATGAAATCTTCCAAGTGCAGTGGTCACCGCACAATGAAACAATTCTTGCGTCCAGCGGCACTGATAGAAGGTATTAAAGCAATTATTAATATTTTAGACAAAAATAAAGACCATTAAATAAAATACATTGAAAAGATTATCAAGAATAACTTTAAAACTACTCGCCAGATACTAACTGAATTTGAATGGGAGTATATTAGAAGCACTAAAATAATCAAAATTGTTAATCCAGTAGAAATTCAATCAACCTCTTCCTTATTTTTAAGCCTGTTAAAAATACACCTTTTTGTATTAATAGTAAAAAAATTATAGATGTGGATATATGTATAAATGAATGTATATGAAATATATATTTTCATAATTAGACAAACTTTAATAGTTTAAATTATAACTGTATATTCAGCTTTCAAAACAACTTCTTAAATAGGGTTAAATGAAAGACATATATTTAAAATAATTAGCATTTAATGTTAATTTCTATGAACACATTTTCAAAGTGATATGTCATTTTTAAAATCTTTTCAGACTGCATGTATGGGATCTGTCTAAGATAGGTGAAGAGCAAACTGCGGAAGATGCTGAGGATGGACCTCCGGAGCTGCTGTTCATCCACGGTGGACACACGGCTAAGATTTCTGATTTCTCTTGGAATCCAAATGAACCCTGGGTCATATGTTCTGTTTCTGAAGATAATATAATGCAGGTATGAAAATATTATATACATATGTTTTGATATTATTTCTATAATCTTTCATTAGGTTCTTAGGTATCCTCTGCCTACCCTGCTACGTGCGGGATAAATCGTGAAGCTAGAAAAAAAACAAATAAAAAATCACTTTCCTGCTTTTCACATAAATTATAAGAATAAAAAAAATTGACTATTCATATCTATTTAAAAGTGAAACTTAAAAAAAATTGAAGGACGCGGCGGACCCGCGACTTTAGCTACGTCCAAACTATCAAACAATTATCATTATTTCTCTTGTGAGCGTAATTTGTAAATGTTGCTTTATGTATTTATATGTTTGTTGAATATTGTTTTCTTAAGTAATTTTTTTTTTAAACAACTCAGGTGTGGCAAATGGCGGAGAACATTTACAACGACGAAGAGCCCGAGACGCCCGCCTCGGAGCTGGAGTCCGGCGTCAACGTCAACCACGGCTAGCGCGCCGCACACACACACAACACACACTGTGAACTTTAAATTAATGGAACATTTTTAAAGTATTAAAAAACCATTATTTAACATTTGATTTCCTTACCACCATTTTGCATGTAGCGGGTGAAGACGACCATTTTGTACAAAATTGTAAAATTGAATTTATATAAAAATATATTTTCTGGATACATTCGGATTGAATATTGAAAGTGATGTGCTAAAATGTTCTCGTTTCTACGTGCAGTTGTTTTATATGTTTGTGCTATTTTCTTAGTGGCCCGAGAAGGACTGTTGTTACTCCAGTGTTAGGAACATCCATAGATAGATTTGAGAATTTTAAAATGATACAAATAAGAATACAATTGAGATTTTAAAGTGCGACACTTTTTATAAAAGTTTTTAAACTACGTTAGGTGTTCTAAATTTTATAATGGTGTTCTTGATGCTGGATTAAACAACGGATATGTGAGTATATGTGAGTGAGATGCACAAGAATCTCGAGGGATACGCAACATATACATTTTGTTCAAAGAAGCATATTTTTGTTACATTTTTACATTTCGTTCCATTTTATATTGCGAAGCATAGACATATGTGCATTTAAAAAAAAATTTTTATAATAGAGACTAGTGCAACCAAATTTTGCTAATAAAGTGGGTACATTGATTGTCCCAGAGAGCGTAATTTAAGTTTTTACCTTTAATTCAATAATTATAATCTAATGTGAGGGAACGTACTAAAATTTTAAATCACAAATTGGTACCAAGAAATACTAAAAAGATACTATAGTCACAAAATGAAAAGCATTCCAAAGTATTCTTCAAAGACTTCTCAGAAATAAAATCGTTTAAAAACTCACTATTAGATTATAATTATTTTCAAATAGTTGCAATTTCTTTTTTTTATACTGTAATAATTAAAAATGTTTGTTTTTTAAGTTATTTTAAGTTGTCCGGCCTCATGATCGCATCCTAAGTTATGAGTCACAGAGAGTGGCTGACGATGGTATTTATGTTTACAGTAATGGAATGTAATTTTAAGCTCTGCTAATTATTATTATGATTAAAACTATCTCAAGTAATATATTTGTTTTATTTAATATTTTCTAAGTTGAAAACATCGTACGCGAGTGTTTGCCGTGCGCTGCTTGGACTTTCTCGGACTTTATGACGGACCAACCATGCCTACAAAAATATGTTGAATTAAATAAAAATAATTTGTTTCGTTTGTGCCCAAAGGATTGTAAATTGAATAGATAACGAATTGAGTGTTTTATCATTACATTAGCTTTGGTACTGCATGTGGGACATTTAATTATTTTTAAATTGTAATCTACAGGTGACATTTTTTTTTTTTTGTTTAACTTTTATTTGCAGTAACCGGCTGTTTTTGGTCACGGCTATGTTTTACATTGTATGTAAAACATAAGACATGATGTGAGTACAGTTCACATCATATGTGTGCAATATCGAATGTGCATGTACGATTTAATGTTTGCACGTGTGTTTAAATATCTGTTCCCACTAGACATGGGCGTTTTCGTTTTTTAGCTGTAACGGTTACATATCGGATATGAAGTTTTCATATCCGATATCATATTCGTTTTTAGATATCGAGTTTGTGTTGCGATAGTTTTCGTTATAATTTAGTTTTCGTTACAAATTAGTTTTCATATCTCATCGTCGAGTTGTCGTTACGTTTTGTGTGTAGTTATTTAATGTCGGATATGATCATTTAGATATCGATATGATATGATAGTCAAAACCGTTTTTAGTTACGTTTTGATATATCGGTCTCATCCCTATTTCCCACACGTTCCAACACGTTTCCCACCGGCTTACTTAATTTTAATTTTTAAAATGCAATTATTGTAATTGAGATTGCAAAAAAACAAAGTCAACAAAGGTGTGAGAGCCAAAAAAAACTGACATTTAAAACCCCGTAAAAAAAAGGTCATCACCAAAACTCGATAGTTAAATTATTGAATACCTTTACATCCTTTACCGGCTTCCCTAAATATATCAGTTTCTCCAAAAATGACCGGCTTTCCTAAACATATACCGGTTTCTCTAAATTTACCCCTTGCCGCTGCTGCACTTATAACGCACGCAGGGTGCCTGCTTATCTTGTAATGGTAAAATCCTGATTGGTTTGCCTAATGACTGTATATTTATATAGGAACTAGCTGTATCCCGCAACTTCGTTTGCAAGGAGCAGAATGCTACGATGGCCTCAACTCGCCCGCGTAGAGTATAAAAGTTAAAACCCCTCGTTTCGTAGAAATTTCAAGAAACTCTTGTCCAGTAGTTTCGCCTGTACGTAGACTGTCAGTTACTCAGTAACGTACACGATTTATATTATATTAAAATTGTAATATCTTCTAAAATGTTCATTGAAATTAAGTGATGTCAAAGACAATTGTGTTCACAATTAAATACTCTTAATCAACAACAAATTTATTTGGATAAAGATTATTATTATTACGTTGATACAACTCTTAACAAATAATGCAATAATTTCGACCAAATTTGATTATTATATAAACGGTTCTAGTGAGTTAATCGTAAAAGATAGACATATACTGTCGCGGACATTTTTTTTAGATCATTTCAATAGGAATAATTCTTTCATACATATATTTTTGGTATCTTAAACCGTTTTCGCAGCGCACGCAACGGAAACCCTTAAGGATGAATAATTTTCCCCGTTTTTTACACATTTTTCATTATTTCTTCGCTCCTAATAGTTGCAGCGTAATATTATATAGCCTAAAGCCTTCCTCGATAAATGCTCTATTCAACACAAAAAGAATTTTCCAATTCGAACCAGTAGTTACTGAGATTAGCGCGTTCAAACAAACAAACAAACTCTTCAGCTTTATATATTAGTATAGATAAACGACAGGTACGTCATATCACATTAATGAACACTGAGACTACACAACATCGGCTTATCTTAATTATTTCAAAGATTTTTCACGAATTAAATGGAAAACTAATTAGCAGACGATGTGTGGGTATCTATTATGTATTTACGTTATATTTTAATACAATTTTAGAAAAACATTTTTAGATAACGTATAAATATGTGAACGTAGCGGAACCCGCGCCTATCGAAAACTGTCCAACTGTCGATCAAAGCGGTTTTTATATGTTTTCTAAAAATATTTTTTCCATGAATGGTCTTTAGGCGGTTTTAGGAAATAGTACTAAGGTTAATTGACATTGATGCTATTGGCGTCAGTTGTTTTAGGGGCCGCCTCGTTTTTAATTTCAATAGGAACACTCCACTCCAATGTTTACTGTGCTTGACACCGCCCTGCTTGCGTCACCATCAGGGGTGTCGGACAAAGTTTTAATTATGCCTAGTACCATTTATAATTTTTTTTTAAGAATGTGTAATGTTCTGATATAGGAGGAATACACATATATAAAATACTACTCTCTACTCTTTTCATCTATTCGGCGAGAAATTTGCAACATATTGGTAAGGTTAAAATCTGACATGGCAGGTCACTATTACCACAGACAGATAAGATATATTTGATTATTCAAAACAGTGGGTAAATATAGTGGCATAGTTCCTAATTGTTTTGTATCACTTATACAAGTAAGAGTACATATAAAACTGAGACATAAATATTATATATTTTGAGATACTTATATATTTTCAACCCTATAAAAGCAACAGTTTATGTGATTGCTTTAGTCCACAGGGAGTGGAGCATCGGTGGGAACACGCGTGAACTTTTACAGTTGAAAACTCTGAACACTGACAAAATGTTGTGGAAGTTTTTAATTTTGTTCTTTTGCGATATATTATCTTCTGTGTTTGCTAGAAGAGGTGGCTCAGGTACAAATATTCATCACTATCCAAGTTATCCCCGCTCATATCCTCATCAACCACAAACACATTTATCTCAGACTCCTGGCTACTCTCGACCAACTCAAAGTCATAGTTATCCCCACGCTCCTGGACTCTCTGGAAACTCTCATTCTCAAGGCTATAGACACAGTCAAAGGACAGAAGTAAACCATCATTACTACTATTCTCCACCACAGCACATAAGCTATGGGTCTACACAGCATCCAGTTTTCCAAGGACAGCCTCCAACGTATGTGTATCAATACAGAGACTCTGGAAGTCGATTCGATACGTTATTAACCGGACTCGCACTATACAACTTAGGCAGAATGTCCTCGAATCATGACCACTATAGCAGTGGTAACTCTCACAGAGTATATCAGGACAATCCCGGAGAGATTTGTAAGCTAGTTATTGATAAAAGTAACGGCGAATATGAACAAACACGAATCGATTGCAAATTAATGTCTAGCTTTATTTGGGAAGCTGAAAGCAAACACGCGGTGCCCACGAATAATGTTGTAACAAAAACTGTTAGTGTCGTTCATAATGTAACTAAAGACGGTAATTCTACGGTAATTAACATACAAAATACAACAGTGATTGACGCCCTCCAAGTAAAAGGACCATCTATAGTTCTAAAGCCAGAAATGGCTTGTTTTATGATTCGTATTTCGACAGACTCTTCTCAATTAAAACGAAAAGTGGATTGTGCTCTGTTACAGGAATATGCTGCTAAATCTTTGCGATATCGTAATGGGTGTTCGAATATCTGGTCAACGATCATAATTAATGTATCAGTTTTAATAACTTTTATATTGAGGTAAATAAAAAATAATTATAATTATTAATTTATTAACACAATACACCATTATAAAATTAAACGTTTAATTTATCGGTGAACAGCTTGGGCAGTTGTTGCCAACATTCGTAGTATTTAGGGTCTAATTTTTGACAAGTCTCTAAGCCCCATTTTGTGATTGCCATACTTAAAGAGGACTCGAACATAAAAGCCTGAAAATAATAAATTAATTAATTTTCGATACTTAATGAAACATAAGAAATAAGATATTAGTGACATGATATTATTTTCACATTCTGTCCATTTATAATATAGTTTTTTAAATACAAATGATAATTTTCCTTACTTGAGTGCCGATGGCAATTTTTTGGGGTACTAATTCAGCTTTAGACGCAGATTCAAAGCATCCGACATCAGGTCCATGAGGCGTCATCATGGAATGAAGAGAGGCTCCTCCAGGCAAAAATCCTCCCTCTTTGGCTTCGTATGACCCCAATATGAGTCCCATAAATTCGCTCATACAGTTTCCTAAATTAAAAAAAAATAAGAGATAAAAATATTAAAAAAAAATAAAAGAAAAGAAGTTCAGAATTAGTGCATATATTTTACTAATTTTAGATTAATCTCAAATATTTTTTTATCAAATTTAAAAGAAATATAGATAACATTTAATTAAAGGCTCTTAACATTAAGAGATCAAACCAAAATTGAGTACATAGTTGAAGTTTTGTCTTCGCAAAGAGAAATTCCTAATACATAGTCGTGTCACAAATTAATAATAATAATAATATCATCAATAAGCCCGCAGGGCAGCTTGTGGCGAGCTGTTGGGGAGTGGCGACCCCACGGACCTGAGACCTCCAGAGGGGAATTGTAATTTATCCCCCGCCTCTGGCTTGCCTTCATTGGCCGGCAGAGTGGAGCGCAAGAGCTATATGCTCGGAAGGGTGGAAGTGCTCAATCTGCGTAATAGCGGGGAAACCCGCTCACGAGCTCACTCGCGATGGTGAAACCGGTGCACACCTCTCGACACCCTTAGCCGACCACACCGATGTTGCGCCCGAGGCACTACGCCGCTTTGTGGGGGCCCATCTAGTGGGAGGCGAGTCACCGTCCGCTAACCTTTCAATTTGAGACTGTTGAAAAGGCGGACGTCCGGTAGTCTCAATCAATAGCCCAGTACTTAGTCCATCCAAACTCCATTCCATAGCCCTATTTTAGTTTTCCATATGTTCCATAGCTCCTACGCATTGACTGGTGACCATCTCTGAGCAATTGTCTATGGTTACTCAGAGATGGGTCCCGGTCAATGCGTCAGATTAAAAAATATTGTTGTCTCAAAGGGGCCTCTGCGTGTTGGACCTGTGTCCCCACGCAAGCCTTCCAAAGGACCGGGTTCCTTTGAACCCGAGTACCTGTATCGTCATCAATAATATAAAATGACTATTCCATATTTTTAATACAAATTATACAAAATTAATAAAAAACGGGTGTGTATGTAATATTTATTACATAATATGGGTATTATATTTATTTTTATTATATGGGTGCGCCGTGTGAGCTATTTTAATAAATTATTATTTTAATTATTTAAAAGCGTTCGTGCAAACGAACAGTGAAATTTTAATTAGAAAATAAAAATTATTATTATAGAAATATGGAATATATTTCTATACTGATATATTTTTTTATTTTAAACGCTTCTTTTAGAATATTATATAAAAGATTTATTATTAAGATAAATATAATTTTCGTACAGTTAGCATTTTATTGCTAAATGTACAAAATAATCTATTATCAATACGATGGTTTAAATCCAAACAACATAATATCCACAGATTGTATTGATATGATCCAGAAAAAAAATTGTATTAATCCTGAAAAAACATTGTACCTATTGTATTTATTTAAATATACAATTTATATAAAATTTAAACTATATTCATTTATATATAAGATAAATCAAAAGAAATGATGAATTTATATTAATATAGACTGCTTACTGTGGTAATAAGGAGGTCGGAAAGTATTTTCTTGTACGGACCAACGTGGTGGGAAGATGACGAAGTCCGCAATTGCCACTCCCGGCTTAGTGGAAGGGCACGTGAGGACTGTGAATATTGAAGGGTCCTGTAACAAAAAAATATATATTTTTATATACTTCTGTGATAATTATGTATATATTTATATTTTGATATTATTTTGCTTAACTAAACAATTAGAATTGCCCAACGCTCGTATGTTTTTTTTGTACCATATGTTAAAATTACTCACTCGAAATTATTCGATGTTTTCTCATTATGACGAAAACTTTCTTTAATTTATTTTTCAAAAATAAAAAGCGCACACAGACTTGAAGACTATAGACTCTTTTTTGAAGTTTTAAAGTGTTAATCACACACTTAGTAAACGGAAAACATATTTGGAAAACCTATAAAAATTTGAACGCAGCGGGACTCGAACCCGCCCCTCTTGTGAACCGTCCAAGCCCTCTGAGACCACTAAGTCATGCGTTCTATATCCGGTTCGATAAGTTTATAACTTACTAAAGATGTGAAAAAACACTAAGAAATGAACCTTTATGTTCACATAAAACTTTTTCTATCAACAATTATGTCTACAGTGTGTTACTTGTAACTTTACTAGGACCTGCATAGAAGAGGCACGAGGTTAATATTACATTCCATTTTTATTTTAAAAAAACATAAAAAGGATCTTTCTATAGGAAAAAAGAAATAAATATTTTACACAAATTATACTTACACAATGGTCGAAGGAAACTGAATTAATGACCATAAACTTGCTGAGGTCATATTTGTAAGGTGCGTAGTTGCCGTGCCACGCCACCACGTCGAAGGGCGAGTGGCCTTGTTCCGCTTCGAACAAAGCCCCCTGGTACTTGCTTATTATTTTGAACCCTAATTTAATTTTAAAATTTAGGTATAATTTGTAGGTATTTTGCGGTATGGGAAATATGTAAAAGTAGAAAATAAACATATATATTACTATAGAAATATTTAGAGTAATTAGCTTTGGTAGTTCTTTTAAAACTTCATAATTTTTTTTTCAAGCTCAACTAAAATCTAGTATAATTATGAAAATTAACCAAATAGTATATCGCATCCATATCGGTTTCCTTAAGAACGCGGTTCTTAGTTTATTATTTCACTCAAATGTTTACAAGTTACAACTATTAATTAATAGCTAGTTTTATAAATTGGTAAGGTATTCGTTTGTAAAAATAGAATTACGACTGTATATTTACCAGGTATGTCCAGGTTTTCATAATATGCTACCGGCGTAAGAAAGTCTCTAGGATTCGCCAGACCATTAGCCCCAATTGGCCCCAAATCTGGCAACTTAAAGTGGCCGTCAAACACCTCTAAAATATATCCCCTAATTGAAAAAAAAAATTTGTTGAATATAAAAATTTGTACTAAATGTATTTTGGCAGCATTATTCGGGCATTATTTGATAATTAAAATCGAAATATTATTCTTTTGGAACATGCACTCTGTCCGTAGTCGACATATAATATGACGACATTTTATAAGTGCGATTTGCAATCCGTTTTGGTCCATATATGTATTATTTTCGTACATAAAAAAAAACTATTTTAAATAGCTACTACAAATAAAGGGAAACTATTATAATCACACATAAATTAGTCCGTGATCACAAATGGATAATCTATGAACACGAACTAGCCGTTTAAAAGGTTGGTTCAAAATATGTATATATTTTTGAACATTAATTTCACGATTAATCCGATTACAATAGTTTTAAATAAATAAATAGAAAAGAAAAATATTCATACCGTGATGGCCCATCCACTGAAACTGCAAACCGCATCCCGAGCTGTATAACTGCTATTTCGTTTGGTCGCACTTCCATTCTGCCAAACTCAGTTTTTATTTTCAGAATACCTTGTTGAGGCACTAAGAGAAAAAATATAAAGATAAATAAAGAAAAACATTGTTTTGTGGCTCCGGGTACTATTTTTTTAATTTATAACATTAAAAAAATACATAACAATTTACACTACAATATATATACAATATATATATATTTCTTATTACATTGTTTAGTTAAACTTTATGTTGTTTTACATATTTGTATTTATGTTATTTAAAAAAAAAACGAATTATTTAATTATAGTGGGAATCTCTTTAAAGTCATCTCCTTATGTAAAATCCTTAAATAATACTTTTTAACTGACCTATAAGCAAATCTCCATCTGAGCTATAGAAAGCGCTCTTGTCCATAGAAGCATTGCATAAATATACGTGTATAGCAATTCCATGTCGAGAACGTGGGTCGCCTGCCCCACACACTGTATGCAATCCTGCTACGAAGTCTGCCTTTTCTGATGAAGGAATATCGAAAGGCAGCCAATGAGACTGTTGTAACAATAAATATATTATTAATACGTGTACTTTAAATATAATTAAAATATACGTGTATGCTTATGATTTTGTCTTTTTAGCAGCTCCATTCCTTCCACACTTTCCACGAGACACTGCGTTTTCCACTTCCAGTTCAAAATGAAGATAATTTATGTTGAGTGGAATTTAACTTAAACTTGTCTTGCCAAAGGGAAGAAATAAAAAATAATTAAATATGATCATTTTCTTGAGTGGATTGAACCTACAATCAACGCGTTTGCGTTTACAGTCAAACGTCCCACTGTACTACGACAGCCTTAATATATACTTTGTACCTAATAAAAATAGTGCTCTTCAAATTATCTATAGCTTACAAAGTAATGAAAACAAAATAAATAAATTAATCTTAGTATACAAGTATTGTTTGTTGCAAGTTGTTTTCATAAAGCAACGATGTTATTTTGATTATATTTACCTTTAAGCATTAAAAAAGATAAGGATATCTTAACAATATTTGATTGCGAGTTTTACATATTTGTTTTGGTTTTACAGTTTTATGTACAAACTAGAATGCTATGATTATAATACATTTTGTATATAGGAACAACAAGACACACACACAGGAATATAATTTCTTTTCAGCTACACGCTTTATGTTAGCGGGTTGAAGGTAGGCAGATAGAAATTATTGTTAAAACACTGCGTTCTCAGCTTTCCACCCGAATTTAACATAAAATTTGCATTGTATTGGGAATCGAACCCACACCTATTCACGTTTACAGTCAGACACTGTCCCACTGTGCCGCAGTGACCTCAAATAATAAAATAATAGAAATGTTACCTGATTTGGGTCTGGATCGGCTTCATTCCAATTATGAGTAAGATATTTTGCAATGGTACTTCGTTTGAATGGTTTGTGAACTACAGATGGACGAATCCTAAAATAAAACATTTTATTTTACGCGACTAATCCCTAAACTTAGAACATTGGAATTAAATTACTTCTCAGATTTTAAAACTTATTGTTATATATCTCAAAACACAATATGTATGTAAGAGAATGTGTTAATTGTATAAATTTCTTTTCGCAATATAATCATATCACTGTGTGTGTGAAATGATTTGAAAAACAAATTAGTTGGTAGTACTTAGATATATTTGGGTTCGCACTAAGTAGAATTAATTATATTTATATTATTATTGGTAAAGAAATATATTTAAAGAATAGCGGTCTCACACTTTTTTTCATCTTCACTCTATATCCTACACATATCAGGATAGGTAAAAGGAACCAGAGAACCTAGTGTTAAGACACTCCGTTCTCTTTAAAAAAATCCATTCCCCGCTTTCCGCTGAAATTAAGCCACTGCGTGCTGAGTAGTCCTATACTACTTTGGTTAATAAATATTACGAACATAAACTTATTAGTAGAACTGTGCGAGCTTTCGTTGTATGAAAACGTACTCTTTTCCAATTTTTTATATGTAATTTTCATACAAAAACGCTCTAACTTACCTATATAGCCAAGATCGTTTATTATCATGTCGTGGAGCGGTAAAAGCACTGCCAGACAGTTGTTCCGCATACAAGCCGTACGCACATCGCTGCGGGCTGTTCTGACCGGCTGGTAACGCGCCGGGCCTTCGAGGATCTTCACTTGCAAATTCCGATCCAAAGCCCGATAGATACTAAACTCGATAAGAGTAAATAACTGAACTTAAAATATGTTATTTTCTATGTTACCCGACTTCAAAAAAGGAGGAACATCTTAATTCGGCTGTATTATATGTGTTATCGCATAACTTTTTACTGGGAGAACTAATTTTTTTTGTGTTTTTTTATATGCTTTTGATGTGGTCCCATCCATTTGTAATAATCGTTCTTTTTATTTGAAGAGTTTTAATTTTTTGTTAAAAAATTATTTATGTGGACATTAAAATAATTGATAAAATTATTTACGTAAAAAAATAATCTCAGTTCCATATAAGTTTTTTATCTATTTCTATAAAATGAACATGAAAAGCTAACCTTTAACTCTTCCATATTTTTCAACGTCGAGTCGATCGTCTCGAGATGCTGCGGTACTCGAATGAGATGTTTATTAGAGCTAGGTGGAATATCAGCGGGTATGCAAATGAGTCCTGGTTGTTTATGCGATAACTGGTATCGGCAACGTCAAAATAATACGCATTGCACGATATGGCGCAATATAAGGAATTTTATGATTATTGATACGCATATTAGTTAGTTAATAACTAAGTATAATTTTATAATTTTTTGTCATATTAAGAAAATAATGATGTAAGTATAGGTGTATTTGATTTTAAAGCATACTTACAAAATTATAATATAAATAAAATATTTATTTTATACAGACAGAGTCACATTGGAATCTACGTCTAAAAAATATTTTTTCATAAAGCCAAAAAATTTTATTTGGAAATAAATAATATGTATAAAGTTTGTCAAGGAGTTGTAGTCACAGGTATGGAAATAAACTGGTTCCATATTTATAACCGATAATTTTAAGAAATATTTCAAAGTAGATAAATGTTATAAATCTGTATTTTACCATGCCCAGCAGAAGCTACTAGTAGCAAAAAGGAATTAAATAAATTATTGAATTAAAAAAATTTGGTATATAGTTTGCTTTAAGGACCACTAAAAGAATATACATATATACATACATAGCTTCACGCTGTCTCCCGCATATAGCAGGGTAGGCAGAGAGAACCTAGTGTTAAGACACTCCGTTCCCCACTTTTCGCCGAATTGAGGCATTGCGTGCTGAGTGGCGGAACTCAACACCGCGCACCACTAAATGTAAATATGTCTTAAAACTCCCAAGAGAACGGGGAAAACGGGATTTTAGGTTTTTTCCGTTCACGCACAAGAAGTTGCGGGATTCTTACCATAAATTCATTATCAGGTCTTTATAAATTATGATATATCCCATAAAGATAACATTGAAGCGATACACGACCTCTCTTTTTTTTAAATAGGGTAACTATGATATTTACAATAATTAGTAAAACAGGTTTTGTGTTGACAACATAACATTGGAAAATATCACCATACAAGTTTTACATTCACTTGTTTATTTGTTGTTCTACGCGTTTGTTATACCTTAAAATATTTATATCATCTAGCTTTGCACTTTGTTCAATGAGATTTAAAATATTACTCTATGGAATATTATTTAATATAAATATTTTTCACTCAGCACGCAATGCCTCAATTAAAAAAAAAATAAAAAGAACTAAAAATCTTTATTGGGACTTAAAAAAAAGTCACATAAATAAGGTTCAATAATGACTACTATAGTTGAGAACTGTGTTGCAGTCATTAACGCCCTCCTCCACAATTCGGCGGAAAGTGGAAAACGAAAATGATAAAAGAGAGCAGAGTGTCTTAATACTAGGTTTCTGGTTCCCTCTGTCTACCCTGCTATGTGCGTTATACAGCGTGAAGCTTCAAACAAACAAAAAAATAGTTTTACAGTATAGAAATTGAGCTTAAAACAACCGTATCTATATGAAATAGACCATAAAAGTATGTGATAAGTAATTTAAAATATATCAAATAGAAACTGCGTTTAAAAGTTAATTTTAAGATATATAACGACTGCAAATAGCCACGCCTCATGTAATACTACATCTTATGATACTCAAGTTCTTGGATGTTACGCTTATATATTGTGTTTAATAAAATTCAATTATAGTTATAAGTATTCTAAGAATGTTTCTCGTAATAATATGCTTCATAAAAACATTTTTACTTTTATGTCATATCTTACGCCCAAAGACCGGAAAGGCACTTAAACGGAAAAACAGAACCCACAATACGCTTTATTTCTATAATGTGTTGTGCTCAAATAGCAAAACAGCCAAAATAATTTAGTGTTCTTTTTTGATTGCTACAATACGTTATAAGAGTTTCAATAAGAGCCAAACCACGAATTTCGTGATATGAATATTTTACAGTAAACGCTTTGTGTTTTTTCACAGAATAATTATTTTTAAGTGTAAAATAACGTAAAAAAGATATTTATAAATATTAAATATTTTTTTGCGTAATGAGCTGTACTGAAACTTTTTTAAGAAACTACATTTTCCGGAGAAAATGATCAAAACTGAATATTTTTTAAACACTGTAAAGGTTAAAAATATAAAGGGTTTCAATAAAACCATTATAAAGGTTATCTGATTATTATTTAATTCAAATTCTATTGGAAAACGTCTCGGAATATACATAGGGAAACATCTAATTGTATCATACAAAGTATTCTATTGCGAAATTATGCTGAATGCATCAAAAACTGCTCCTACGTATATGTACTAAAATTATTATTGTTCTTATAATACTTTAGCATGAATTTGGACAAACATCCTAATATACATTTGGCAAAAACAAATAATAAAAGCCAATAATAATTTAATTTTTCATCAAAAAATATTAAACGAGAATTTTTATTTCGATAACAGCAACAAACGCCTAGATGAAAATATTTCTTATTTTTGTATTCTGCAAAATGATAAATTCGATGAATTTAAATATAAATTATTATTAATTTGTTCAGACAAGTTATTTATATAATAATAGTTATTTAAGTATTAATAAAATTCGATTATGAATATTTAAATAGAAAGGTACTATATAGATACTATCCTTAAAAAAATGTATAGAAACACAAAACTTTTACGAGAATTATTACGATGAAGAACAAACATATTTCATACACTTTGGTAACTAATTCCATAATGTAACACAAAAAGTTAGAAATATTTTCATCTAAACCAAACATTATTTTTGGTACAAAAATCACAAATAATTCCAATTTAAGGACAACTAAATATTGGTAAACATTACACAATACAAGAATATTATGCTGAACAACAAATTACAGGACAATTAAACAAATATACACAACATGAAAATCACAGTAACACTTTAAGCGCACTCTAACTAAACAACACATACACACACATATTGTCACAGTACTAAAAGGCTTATTACAACTAACAAATTTTACAATAAGTGAAAATATATCAAAATTATAAAATGTCGCATATTAAAATAAAAATTTTGCTAAAATCATATATAATTCAGTTCATTGTTAAAAAAATATGTTTTTAAAAAAATAAATACATTGATTTAAAAAAAATCAAAAACAAAATTGAAATATTGCAAATTTTTACAAACTAAAACTTTAAGAAACTTACACCAAAGTGCCTCAAAAGTAACATCACTTGTGTCTCACTAGAAATTCTACACTGTCCAGCAGAATATACAAACAAGCTGTTTGATAAAAAACAACGAATAGCTGAATCTTAAAACCTACGCAAGTAAAACTTAGTTTACACTGATATTAAAAATGACAGTTTATGAAGAAAAAAAAGATTTCATACAAAAAAAAAACTAAATATTTTAAAAAGTACAAAAATTGAATTAGATATTAATTTCTTAAATTTTAAGGTGTGAACTAAGTTTTACAGTAAAAGTGTTAAGCTTCCGAGGCACACTCGATCCTAGAGGCTACCTTATAATACAATAATATCACATGGCCTACACCGGCCCAATATACACGTACATTAATGATACATTGATATAGGTAACAGTACGAAGCAGTACATAAAACAACCATATGTTCAATTTATCTAAATATAATAGGCTTTTCACATTCAATGCATTTGCATTCCAAAATTTAAAAAAAAAATATTGCCAACATAAAAAAAAAAATACGCAACCATTATACGTAACTTTAAATAATAAAGCTACAAAAGGTTAACGATAAAAAAAACTTTTTTTTCACGTACAAAATCTACCAAGCGTCGCATTTGAAACAGTCTTTATTCTGTTGAAACTTGCGAATGAACGGCACAATGGATTCAATTTTAGATCCAAAATAATTGCGTTCATCGTATTCAAGTCTCAGAATAACTTCTTCGTAAAATACTTTTCCAAAAAAAGTTCAGAACAAAAGCTAACTTTTTCATGTAAAATATCAAAAATATCATATAAATAGAATAAGTAGATCATACGAGGATATAAATAATAAATTTTCATGATTTTATACAATACATAGCAAAAACACACTTTCAATAACGAGGTCATAATAAATATACGTGCAAATTAAAATTTCTTCGACATAGAATTTTGAAAAAAAAAATTCAAATTTCGAACATAGTGGGACTTGAATTCGAATTTTTTTTTAATTTGAAACGCTTTAGGCAAGTAAGTTATAAGGTTGTTATAATTTTTATTGTCAGCCCACTACTTTCGAAATTCATTAAAATTTTTATAATAGCATGTAAATAACATTTTAAAAGAATGTCGTCTCTATGTTAAAATTTTATATTATTGAAGAGACTAAAGTCATTTTATTATCAAAATAGTAACACTACGTACTAATAGATGCACAGTTTTCATCAAGAAGTATTTTTATTTATACTATAAGGTCATAGGACAATTAGACGGGATATTCATTTATTCTCACTACATGTAATATAACATATGAGACACCGAAAATACAAAAGTGGTCTAACTCTTAAAATTTAAATGAAATTTGTAGACACAAATTATTTCGAAAAAGAAATAAAATTGAAACGCCTGTCGTGGCGCAGAGGCACAAGCGTGCGACTGTAAACGCGACAGGTTGTGGGTTCCATTCCCACTTCAGGAAATGTTAGTATTTTCATTTCCTGGGTTTGGTAACAAGGCAAAGCGCGGTTTTGAGTTCCGCCACTCAACACGCAATGCCTCCATTCGGCGGAGAGTGGGGAACGGAATTGTTGAAAGAGAATGGAGTGTCTTAACACTAGGTTCTCAGGTTCCCTCAGCCTACCCTGTTATATGCGGGATACAGCGTGAAGTTAAAAAAAAAAAAGAAAAAAAAAAATGAGTTATACCATTTTTCCACTAACGATGTCATAATATATAGTATAGCATCAATGGTAGACATATAATTATTATTATCATATATGTATAATTCAAAACATGCTATTCTATGAAACATTAAACCTATCTAAACAGCAATTATGTACGTAGCTAACTAAAGTATTAAAAGCATTGAAACTTTAAAAATTTATTTAAACTATATTGTGCTTTCCGCCATATTTAAATGTACTTGTCTTTTCTTTTTCTCTCACGACGAATGTATAATAATATCATTTTCAATATGAATACAAATTTCTTTGTGTAATTAATTATTACAAGATATAATGAATCTCTTTCTACTTTTACATATTCACTTTTCTCTGTATAAATCTTTGCTAAATAGGCAATTGCGGTGAAACGTGCTATTTCAGTTCTAACAATAAGAATGCCTTCATAATACTATATAATTTTGATATTTATTTTTAGTTCATATATCTTTTATATAATTTTCTTTAAATAAAGAATAAAGACTTGAAAATCTCTGAAATTAAATGAACATTCAAAAACATACACTAACAAATATAAAAAAATAGACATGTAAAAATATCCTAAATTGATTTTTCATATGAAGAAATTCTTATAATTAGAGTTTATTTAAAAAAAAACCATATATCATTCAATATAACATAATTCACA
The DNA here is from genome assembly GCA_033558755.1 of Philaethria dido. Taxonomy (NCBI): domain Eukaryota; kingdom Metazoa; phylum Arthropoda; class Insecta; order Lepidoptera; family Nymphalidae; genus Philaethria; species Philaethria dido. Next base: position 80,060 of record JAKGSA010000453.1, read on the forward strand.
AAGCTGCCCAAGCTATAACATTAAATCATTAAGTAACATTTGTATAAAGCCGAGTTAAAATTAACTTTAATATGAATGGTAATAAATAATTTCACAAAATAGCAAAAAAAAGCAAAGTCCATAGTGTGGTAGATGATAATCTCGAAAGACATTTGATCTCTAAATTAAATAAAAATTTAAGTTCCAATAAAGATGTTTAATTATTTATTTATTTAAAATTATTTCTTAAATAGGATGATGATTCTTTCTTAGTACAAATGTCTATTTCTCTCAAGACCATAAATATTGCTTATTTGGGCAAAAATTAACAAATATATTATTAATATAATTTAACTTTAACAAAATTTATATATGAAATTATTCATACCATTCAAATTACAACGTGAATAAAGCCTAAATAAATACATATTCATATATTTAAACCTTACCAAATAATTTGTGACAATTGAGTATCATTGAACATTTTCTGAGTTTCAGTAAATATATTTTAATTATTCATGCAATATAAAATAATTCATTTTATTTAAGGAAATATAATAATTGCGGCAATATATAGGTTAATAATAAATAATTTTTATATCTGTGAAAATTTTATATTTGTATAGTTACCAAAAAGAAAAGTGAAATAACTCAAAAACTAGATGTTTTTGTTACACAATAACCAAATTATTTCTTTCTAATTCATTTTTGATTTCCATAATTAGTTCATTTCAATCACATAAACAAAAAATTGAGATGTAACTTTTCCATATAATTTTATAATAATTAAAAATATTCATAATTTTTAAATTTGAAACACTAAATCTCTGTTCTTTTAACTAATAATATAATTTTGCAATTTCATACAATAAAGTTAAGAACATAACAAAATAGCAGAAACAATTTTAAAAATATTTATGCTCGCTTTACCTAATAACTTTTGAAAATAGTATTTTGTTCTTAGTCTCGTACCAAATATTAGATAAACTAAATAATTTCGAGATTTTTTATTATATTCGATATCACAAAGCATATATACGACCAGCGTTGAAACCTTTATATTGAGAGTCTACATACATCCATAGCTTAGAGTAAAATGGGCCAAATTAAAAAAAAAAGTACATTTCACTCTAAGCTGAGAATAATATTAAAATGGATATAATAAGTACCTGATTATTACGTTATAATTATTATATTATTGTTGTGGTAACATATGAGACCAGGCCGCTTCATATTTGCTATGGGCGGTGCTACACGCGTACTTGCTCGCCTCCACCACGCTCAGCGGGAACGGCTCATGCTGGAATCGTAATATAACAATAGATAAATGAGCCCTTTGATAATCGCGATTTTTACACATATCAAGTGAAAGTATTTTAATTACTTTTTTTTTACAATTTTTTTATTTTAAACTATTTTCTATTTTTTTTAAGGTTGCCTGGCAGAGATCGATTCTATTACAATTTCATAGTAATAACATTATTTACCGTAAGTCTATTATAGGCGGTTTCCAGCGTAGCAATTAGTCGCTCCAGCTCAGCGCCACTCGACAGCACTAGCGCCAGCCCCGTGCCGCGCTCGCGAGCTTCACACACGCTCCACTCCTGTTGGATATTCATATCAAATTGTTTAAAAAAACTAAAGAAAACACATTTAAAATTATTTTCTCTCTGACAAAAATATTAGACTCATACTAAGAAAATATCGTAATAAATATCAAAACCGTGTTACTAGATTTTGATATTGATAGACACATAAATTATAGGTGAAAATAACAAAAACTTATAAAAAATTAAGGGAATGAACTTATTATTACATAGTAGTAAATAGCACTGATATAATATATATTCATTTTTTTTTAACTTCACGCTGTATCCCGCATATAGCAGGGTAGGCAGAGGGAACCTGAGAACCTAGTTTTAAGACACTCCATTCTGTTTCAACAAATCCGTTCTCCACTTTCCGCCGGATTGAGGCATTGCGTGTTGAGTGGCGGAAATCAACGCCGCGCTTTGCCTTGTTACCAAACCCAGAAAATGATAATACTTCATTTCCTGGAGTGGGAATCGAACTCACAACCTGTCGCTTTACAGTCGCACACTTGTGCCTCTGCGCCACGACAGGCGCAATATATATCTAGCCAAATAACATGTTCCATACGAAATAAAGTGATTAATAAATATTTTGGTGTTTTAGATAAAGGATATGGTATTTGAGTCCACAATTGGCTGTTTTTGTCAAAAAGATATCGCATAACTCACGAATATTGTATACATAGATTAAGTTATTTTATTCAATTAAACCTAGTTTACCCAGCGAATTACACCTAGTTTTCGTCGCAAAGAACTTAATAAATCTTTTTTGTCACAAGGTATACGTATGTATAATATAATTCCAGAAATAATTTAAGATCTGCCACTTCAACAATTTAAAGTTAACATGAACATATTATTGAAAAAAGTATATTATTCTGTCCAAGAATACTATAATGATGTCAATGTGTGGAATTAAATACTGTTGACGCTCACCCGGGAGGCTCATCATAGTATATTTATTGTAAAAATTTTATTTGAAAAGAGCAACTGTTGAGTTTCTTGCCGGCTCTTCTCAGCAGAACTGCCTTCTGAGCCGGTGGTAGCTTCCGGTAGGACTGACACGACTGACACCTTTGTAAATTGACGATTCGAAAGTGCTTGTAATAGCCTACTTGAATAAAGAATATTTTGATTTTCAAATAGAAAACTTACCAAGCAACACCAATTTTCGTCTGTATCGGGAATTTTGAAAGCTGTCAAATTCTTTATAGAACCACATGCCAGTATTTCTATATCTGTTCTCATATCCTCAATGTATTCTGTAAAGGAATATTCAATCATAAAAAAAAATGTAATACAATAATTTAGTGTTGTGTGTTAAAGGTTATTTCCTAATTAGTGATTTTATAAATGATAACACGCCTTGGGAATGAAATGCTCGCTCCAGTCTATTTCAAAGGTACCATTGTCAGTAATAAATATTTGTAAAGCATTGAATTATGAGGAAACAAAAAGTCCCGCTGAGTTTCTTGCGCCGGTTCTTCTCAGGTCTGAGGCATTAAATTTAGTGAACTGGTGGTAAATTATTTGCCGTTCAAGAAATGAAGCCTGTAACTTCTTATTTAGAATAAAATTATTTGACTTTGACTTTAGTTAAAAGGATGTTTGTATTATCTTGATGAAGTAAATGTGGTGCAATTAAAGGCAAGTGAATTATATATCGAAATATATGAAGCATTTCCACATGTACCGATATTAGTTGTTTATTTATTTTGTACATTTTAACCAGTTTCAAAAAAAGGAAGAGGATGTTAATTTTTTTGACTTTAACTGTACTTTTTTACAGTTTTTACTTATTAAATTTGTATGATACTTTTTTTATATGATACAATTTTAATTTAGTTAAAATGTTATAAGTAGTTTTTGAGTAATATTTTTACTTTCCAGTACAGTTTTTTGAAGTCAGTTTTCTTTTTTTGATAAAACAATAATTATTTGAATAACAATTCTTGTTAACATAATTAAATTATGAAGAAAATTCAAGGAACACGCATATAAAAATAGTCGTTTACCTCTTAACAAAGCATCGGAGCCTCTATCCTTCAAATACGCAGCAGCACCGGCAATGAAGGCCAAGTCCAGAGTGTCCCGGAGGCTGATCACCTCGTGGGGAGTCACCACGACGGTGCACGCTGGGGGCGGGCCTCCAGAGCGGTCCGATTTCTTCGCACCGTCCTTTTCTTCTAGAGCCTATTTATAATAATATATATAAATAAAATAAAAACACATTTTTCTATCAATTACAATTTGAAATTATTTTTAGTTTTATTTATTTTAAGAGTTTTACGCTGTATCCCGCATATAGCAGGGTAGGCAGAGGGAACCTAGTGTTAAGACACTCCGTTTCCCACTTTCCGCCGATACAATTTTTTTTTTATTAACTTCACGCTGTATCCCGCATATAGCAGGGTAGGCAGAGGGAACCAGAGAATCTAGTGTTAATACACTTCATTCTCTTTCAACAATTCTGTTCCCCACTTTCCGCTGAATTGAGGCAATGCGTGTTGAGTGGCGGAACTCAATGCCGCGCTTTACCTTGTTGCCAAATTCAAGAAATGAAAATACTAAATTTTACATTTCCTGGAGTGGGAATCGAACCCACAACCTTTCGCGTTCACAGTCGCACGTTTGTACCCCTGCGCCATATAATTAAAAGTATAGGTTAGTTTGTGTTTGGTAATTTGACGAGTTGTTTTAGCTGGTCCTATAAACCCTATTTATTATTTATGAATACTCATACAATAAAACGATATTATAGGAGCCATATTGTCTTCACAAAAATATTCTGAATGGCGAAAGATTACGCTACAATTTGTTTAAGAGAATAAAAAACTCTCCTCCTCTTCCTGATCTTATTTAATTTTCAAACTTAACTTCAGTTATTTAGTCTCATGTCTCATAATATCTATATGCTTGTAAAAAAAAATGTTTTCGTATATATTAATATTAATTTGCTAACAACTCACCTGTGCCGCATGCAAAAGTAAAGATTGAAGCCACGAGGAAGCAGTGGGGTCATCAGGAGCCGCTAGCAACAGTCTGCTGGAGTCACTCATAGCTATTTCAAAGCAATGCGGCCGTCTCGACTGGTCTAAATGTCTTCTGACACCGACTACGGAACGCAGGGCTATGTTGTTAGGTAGTGGCGTGCCATCGGGTGAATGTGCACCCCAGTGAAGGACACCAGCCCTGGGAACCAATATGATTTAAGGTTCAAGCATTTATCAGAATATATAGAGAATATAGTGTTAAAACACGCCTGTCGTGGCGCAGAGACACAAACGTGCGACTGTAAACGCGACAGGTTGTAGATTCGATTCCCGTTCCAGGAAATGGAATATTTCATTTTCTGGGTTACAAGGCGAAGCGCGGCGTTAAATTCCGTGTTTTAACACTAGGCTTAACAGAGGGAACTCTGTCTACCCTGCTATATGCGTATACAGCATGAAGCTATGTATGCATGTATGCATAAACCTTTAGCATTTCTATTTTTTTTACGCTTTATTTTCCAGATACCCCACTCTCCGCTTTCCGCCGGAATTCGAGACATTGCGTGTTGAGTGGCGGAACACAACGCCCTGTTAAATGGCATCAGAGCGGGAACATGAAAATAATTTAAATACGAATTATGATCATTCCGCCGAGAAGTAATCGAAACCATAGTCCCATCGCCACGATACCCTCTGGTTTTTCCTTATTCTACATTACCATTGAACCGAAAGCAAAATGTAATCATCTTTTTCGTCTGGTATGCCATATAAATAGTATTATTGACTAGTTAACCAATTACAGGAAAATAATAGATATATACAGCTAGCTTTTAAAAAAAGTATATATATCCTTAATATCCTAACCAAACGGTCAGATTGGTCAAAGTGGCTTAAAATCACCATATACATACATATATCCTGTACGCAGCAAGAAAAAATAAATGTGGTAATAAGACGACTTTTTTACACGTCTCTTTAGCTTCATCTGTATCAATGTAAGAAAAACTTGCAACGCTTTACTAACAGCCTACTTTTGTCGTCAATGTGTTTGAAAATTTGCACGCGTATACGTATCCAATAGCGATATAATATTTTCAAGGCATGAACTTGATTTGGCGGAAAGTGAGGAACGGAAATGTTGAAAGAGAATGGAGTGTCTTAACACTAGGTTCTCTGGTTCCCTCTGCCTACCCCGCTATATGCGGGATACAGCGTGAAGTTATAAAAAAAAACTTGATGTCTTTGTCGGAATGACCAGGTTAACAATAAAATATTTAGTTATTAATCGATTTTTTATTTTCTTTTTATAATTTATTTTTATAATTTATTCTTACAGTAAAAAATAACATAGCCATAACCCATCTGTATACATAAACGATTGTTGTAACATCATTCTGAGAAGATGATATTTAAAATGTATCTCTTACCTACTATTTTAGTAGTTTCACTCATTTGCCTTTCACTAAGACTCATAAGTACTTGTTACGCTATAGAGATTTTATTTCCATGACGCATCTTAAGAAAGTATGTCTTTATTTTATTTTGTTTTAGAAATATTTTCAGAATAATTATAAAAATAAATTTAATATATATGTTTAAGTTTTTTTATTATCCTTATATACTTATTATTTCTATCACAGACATAGAAATATAGTATTTCATTTTATTTACTTATTTATGTATATATGAATTTATGTATATTGTATATATTATTATTTTGGATTACTAATTGAACGCCTGATGCCGCAGAGGCACAAGCGTGCAACTGCAAATGCTTCAGGTTGTGGGTTCGATTCCCACTCCAGGAAATGTAAAATTTAGTATTTTCATTTCTTGGGTTTGGTATCAAGGCAAAGCGCGGCGTTGAGTTCCGCCACTCAACACGCAATGCCTCAATTTGGCCGAAAACGTGGAACGGAAATGTTGAAAGAGAATGGAGTGTTTTAACACTAGGTTCTCTGGTTCCCTCTGCCTACCCCACTATATGCGGGATACAGTGTCAAGTTAAAAAAAAATTAATTGCTCTGTGCACTCCTTGCCATTTCATATATTCTCTCCTCTACCTAAAGGTTACCTGGAATAGATCGTTCTCTTAGCGATAAGGTCGCCCATTGTACTATGATAAATATTAAGATGTTTTTATTTTCTGTTTCTGGTATGCAATAAAGAGTATTTATTATTATTATTCATTGTCCACTTTCCGTTCATTTTCAAATAAAGTGACAGACATAAATTCATAACTATTTCACATTTCAAGATATTTTTAAAATGGCATATTATAAAATTATCGTATTCATATGTATGGATGTGTTCAATTACATTGATATAAAATACGATCTGTTCCATTATCTATATACTTTTCATAACAAAAGCATAAATTAAATAATTTATTAATCATTAATTATTACAATTTATGATTCATAAATAATTTAATTTATGCTATTACAATTTCATAAAGCAATTAAAAAAAAATTTAAAAAGGTTCAATTTTTTTTTTTAAATTCAGTTGACATTAGAACGAGTGATAATAAAGACTAAACGATCTGTAAAAAAAGTTAATGATCTGTAAAAATAGGTTATTGTAATATTTTTTTAAAACTTACCTGAGCAAAAAGTAGCATGGTTCAAAACGTTTACTCTTCTCAGTCTTGCACATGAGGTAGCCCTCTAGTGGAGGGGCGAAGGCGCCCGGGGCTTCTATGAGCCTGTCTTCCGCATCGCCGGAACAAGCCCGACCGTAGAATAGAATTGGTGGTACCTGAGAGTGTACCGAATTATGTAATGTTTTTTTCAAAAAATGCAACAGAAAAGTGTGGCTTAACACTAGGTCCTCTAGTATCCTCTGTCTACCCTGCTCTGCGCGGGATATAGCGTGAATTATCTTTTTTTTTTCAATTTCACGCTGAAACCCGCGTATAGCAGGGTAGGCAAAGGGGGAACCAGAGAACCTAAGTGTTAAGACACTCCCCATTCTCTTTCAACAATTCCGTTCTCCACTTTCCGCCGAATTGAGGCATTGCGTGTTGAGTGGCGGAACTCAACGCCGCGCTTTGCCTTGTTACCAAACCTAAGAAATGAAAATACTAAATTTTACATTTCTTGGAGTGGGAATCGAACCCACAATCTGTCGCGTTTGCAGTCGCACTCTTGTGCCTCTGCGCCACGACAGGCGTTCAGGTTGAGGTGAATTATCTATATGCTTATATCCGGACTTGAATAAGTTGATAAATCAAAATTTTTAGGTTTTTAAGTTTAAGTTTTATCTGTAAATTGTCTATAGGTTAGTTTTGTATATGATTTGATTATTTGTTTTTATTAAGTCGTTTATTCATTCTTTAAATAAAGCTAACGTTTATTAACATTTTTAATTTTTAAATAATTATAAATATATGCAAGTCGACCTTCCGTATCATAAATACATATCCGTACCAATTTAAAGTTTCATATTTACCTAAATTCATATCATAGTCTAAGAAAAAACAGTACTATAAACTAACGCATCAGACTGATGACCAACTTCTCGTTAGCCTTTATTTCTTATGAAACGTAGCGGCCGTTCATAATTTTGCAATGCAAATTGCCATCCATGTAAATTTACTTACAATTTACATTGCAAAACACTCATCTCCTACAAATATATTAAGAATCTTAAGAATTATGCAGCCATTTTACCGATCTATTAACCTTAAAATTGGAGATTAATAATGCATGCGTATGGTTGGCAGTTAGAACGGTAACAAGTCAGAACAATTTTTTGATTAAAAGTATACTACAAACCATTTAATATTACTTAGGTAGATAATTTATTAAGAATCTTATTTATAATATCCTTTTAAATGTCAGGCATTTTCCATTTATTGTGCGAGGTAGAGTATTAGAGAGGTATTTTTATTCGCATTGTTACGTCGTGAATATTCAAAACCTGCACTTCCAGATCCATAAAAGGTGCAATTATGTATGACGCATCTACAAATGCGACGCCTGTCGTGGTGCAGAGGCACAAGCGTGCGACTGTAAACACGACAGGTTGTGGGTTCGATTCCCACTCCAGGAAATGTTAGTATTTTCATTTCCTGGGTTTGGTAACAAGGCAAAAGCGCGGCGTTGAGATCCGCCACTCAACACGCAATGCCTCAATTCGGCGGAAAGTGGGGAACGGAATTGTTGTAAGAGAACGGAGTGTCTTAACACTAGGTTTCCTCTGCCTACCCTGCTATGTGGATACAGCGTGAAGTTAAAAAAAAAAAACAAATGCGACGAAATACATCTAGTGTACATTCAAATGAGTATTAAATGTACAATTATAATTCTTTATTGCCTTCATAATTACATAAATATATGACGTTAAGTAATTTTTAACATTTAAGAGATGGCCCCTTTCCTGCTATAGGCTTCCTCTACATATATTACACGACTTAAAATATATATCTCATAATGTTATACTTACTCGTTTCTCATGTCTCTGTCTAGTCACAGCTAAGGCAAGGTGTCGACAATTGAGCGGCAACATAGCGGGCGGTCGTTGTATACGCAGTGGTGAGGTACGAGCACTCCACTCTAGGGAGGATGCCAGCCTCGCGCCCAGTGAAGCCTCCCCGGTCACCACCGAACACGCGATGTTACCAGCTATATCTATTACTTGGATGTATTGAGCTTCGGGACCAACCTACGACAAATATTTTATTGGTTACCTTAAGTTTCAATGCTATGCCCAACGACATCGTTTTTGTGGACTATAAAACCTCGTCAATCACATTTTTTCCCGTATTTATATGAATTTCGAGAAATTGGGGATATCATCTCTTGGGAGTCATGCCAATTTATAGCTTTTTACATCGTTTGTTTCACTTAAACGTAATCTGTCTGTCACTCAGTAAAGCAATGCGTTTTTTAAACATTCTATAAGTTTATTAAAACCTTAGTAAGGTTTTAATAAAAGCTAAATTTGACTGCCATTAGCATTTTAAAATTTCAGAGCATAATATATTTATTATATCAATCGGCTTATTTAAGTTCTGATAGAGCAAAACAAAGCAAATATTAATATTACAGGAAACAGTCCTATTTTGGAGGAACAAAATTTAATTATTTAATTCTAAGAGTTAATTTTAACCAAAGATTCATTTCAAACTATATTATGACATAAAGTAAATAAAAAAAGCGCTAGTTACAAATAAGGTGACATATGGACTTAAAATGTAGTCCCATGCTATAAAATCAAATGGAGCATACACTCGAGAATGTCTATATAGGGACAACACGCAAGTACACATTGCGTGCGACGAGGACTGTTAGTCTCGGTTATTGTAACTGGGGAAGTGTGTGACTCATCGTAATAATGGTTCAACGTATTTATTTACGTCGACTGTTTACAAGATGAATTTACAACACTTGTTCTTATTTCGCTATTGAAATAATATAAGGGGATATATTTTAAGCATATTTTTTTAGCTTCAACTATATTATCGGATATCTATTTATAAATGTAGGAAAATCTGCTGCTTTAACTAAACTGCAAAAGTTGTAGTTCGATTTGCTTTCAAAATTGTACATGTGTCCGGATCCGATGACAATATAATGAATATGACAACCTTCCTAGGATGACCAGAAAGCATTTTTAAACATTTTCTTTCTAGTTATTTTATTAAAAGTAATTTGTAATGTAAACAGAACAAAAAAAGTCGCTCTAGGAAATAAAAATATTTAAAACATAAACATCCCCACAGAGTATTTAACAAATGTACTTCATACTATGTATGTAAATCTCGTTATTGATCGTGTACAAAGTGCTTACAGTCAAAATACTATATTTGGACCCTTGCCAGTACAGATTCCAAAAGCATTTCGCAGACTCGTAATCTACGCAGTGACATTTTATGACCAGAAATAGAACTTTTTGTTAATAAATTAGACTAGAATTTAAATATTGCGACAGTTTTTTTTTATGGCATCAATTGTTTTAACCATTTTAAAAGTCTATATACACAATTTACCTGTTTATTAGGTACTTATTACGTACGTAAGTTAGAATCAAACATTACGATCTCGACTTGGAACATGTTACGAGCAATTACTGCAAAAGCGAGGATTGTTTTTATAATTATAATTGTTGTTGATATATAAGTATACCATTTATGTGATTATTTTATTCTGATATAAATAAAACATTGACTTGTAGATTGCACGTTTATCACTAAGTCGTAACTAAGTAACTTTTTTGCCCTGAGACAGCACTATATAAGGTCAAGTTATTTTTATATAATAGTCGTTACTGAGAAAATGTTTGTGGCAAATAAAACAAAGTTACTAAATTAAAATAGAAGTATATTATTTATACCCAATAATTATACAGGAAATATTTTCCGTGGTTTCTCTAGTATTATTGCATAAGAAAACCATTTAGATAGAGTTAATCAATAAAAGTTTTTTTTTTTATATAAGTACTAAATAATACACGCTTTAAAAGACTTTATTGTTATCCTGGTCACCTTTGCATCTTAATTTCAATCTATATATTTTCATCCTTTCTCGCAAAAAAGATTATAAAGCTAACTAGTAATTATACAGAAACCATGTAATTGGTATGTACTTAACTGCACTTAACTGGCAAGTCAAGTTGTTAATATTGAGTTACATAGGAAATTATTCATAATTAATACTTAATTTAAGTTATTCTTATATGGAAGTTTAAGATTTCGGCGTTAGATATACTACACAATTTTATTTTTTTGCTCCAAATGAGTAAAATTAAAATAAACTTACCGCGATAGCATCTAGTTCATTATGTGGTAACCGACAGAGTATATCATATTCTGTTCCTCCAGGCTTTACGGCGGCGACGTACAGCGCGTAATCAGTTATGAATACTAAAAGAGGTGTCCAGGAACCGTCGTCCATATTGTATGGAGATTGTACTTTCATCATCTGAAACAATTTTTTTTTTACACTTCTTTGAAGGATGATTAAAGTGACCGAAACACAAATTGTCATTTTGTTATTTTGATAAATAGAATGTCTTAAATTTCAAAATAACCAGTAAGGTGTATATTATTTTGAAATACGAAATTCAAGGACAAGGTCTTTTCGTAATGTTAAAATTGTTATGATATAAAAACTCCTTACTCTGTTTAACGTTTCATTGGGGTACGAAAATATTTGAAGCCTTAATTTCTCGTTGCATTCGATGGCGACGTTATCTTCAAAGCTGTCAAAGTATGAGGGCTCTTCGGCCGTAAGCAGTCGCACTGAAAGCCTTTTGTTTTCAATCACTTCTTTGTCAATGAGCCGGGACATCCGCGCTGCGGAAGTGTGATATGTTGCCGACACATCTTTGAACGGAAATATGATGCTCGGAAATTCCTTTTCCATTTTCAGTTTAAATTGGAAGAACTTATTGTTTTTTATTTTTAGTTCAAGGTCCTTTTTCTGACACACATTTCGTAGATATCTATTTAGTAAAGCAGATTTGTTAGATTGCAACTTTTGATTAGAGGGACTGTCGAAAAATTCATCATTGAAATCTTCGGCCCCCTTCAAGGTTGAGTTGTCTGTGTTGGAACAATTATCGCTAATTGGTAGTTGCGTTTCGTCAGCCTTATGGACCGTTGATGCCGATTTGCGACTGTATCGATTCACGTTTTGTTTCTTTGGTGATGACAAATGTTTTGATAAGCCATTCTTTTGCTCTGTTTCTTCTTGAACATTCTTATTAAATTGCCTCTTTGGAGTTGATGTTCTACTTGAGTTGTCATTGTCAGACTGTTTGGAATTAAGATCAAATTTACTTGAACTTGATACAAGTTCTTTTACTGGAGTAGATTCTGGAATGGGAACAAATGTTTCTTTTGGAGCTTCAAAAGCTGTTTGAAATGTGTCATGCACATAGCTGTAAGAGACACCTTTGTGTTCATAAACAGTGCTTTCACAATTTACAACATATTTACTTAAAGGTGGAAGGATTGCACATTTGTTTACAAGTTTTTCATCATGAGGGGCTTTCATATTTAAAGTTAATTTGTGACGAGGAGATCCTTCATTAGGAGTTCTATCTCCAGCAACGGGATTTTTTATATCTTTCGGTTTATCAACATCTAAGTGTTGAGAGTTAAGATTGATTTCAACAAAATCATCATCATCTTCATTTTGAAAACCAGAGTCTAAACTTTTTGATAGTTTTTTATTTTGGTTTACATCACATGGTAAAGCTTCCACAACATTATTCAATTCAAAAGTAGATTCTGGCAATCCTCTTTCAGGTGCAAAGTTAAAATTAAAATTTTTGTAGAAGTTCTTTAAAGAATCAATGATATTATTTGCATCTAATAAACTTAGTACTTTTTTATTATGTTTTCTTTCTTCTACAATGTTTGTGGTGATGTATCTCTTTTTCTTCAAAACTGACTTCACTGTTATAGGACTCTGGGTAACTTCAAGGGGTTTCTTTTTCCGATCATGACTTTGGTCAATGTCTGCTTCAGAAAAATATGTTTTTCTAATAAAAGCTACATGGCCACTATTTTCAAACCCGTCACAAGAATATGATTTTTGAGTTTTGTCACTTTTCTTTCGAACCGGAGATGTTTCAGTTTTATTAGAGTGTGAAGAAGATGATTCACTAGAGGATTCAGAATCACAACTAAAATTAGAGTCAGAGCTGTTTGAGTCACAGGCATAAAGCTTGTCATGGGATAGTTTACTTTCATTATTGTTAACTCTGTCTTTATCCTGATCTTGGTTACTTTTATCAAAATCTTTATTGTATTCAAAAATACCACTTCTGTCATGCTTTGAATCTCCATAAGTGAGTATGTCTGACATAGTCTGCTGAGCAACATCAGCAGCATACTTTGGAGTTCTATCCCCCGAGGCACACCATGAAAATCTATCATTAATACCATTTTTTTGTTTAAATCTATCACAGTAAGAACTATCAGGACCATATGAAATAAAACCCTTTTCTATATGAATATTATCTGTTCTTGTGTTATTTAAAATGTCTTCATGAAATGACACCCTTTTCTTTTGTGAACTTGGTCCACTCTGAGATTTTTTTCTACACCTCCTTCTATAAACAATGTCCTCTGACAAAGATTTTTTTGGTTCATTAGTTCTCAATACGGATTTCTTTATTTCTTCTGTGGACACTTTTTCACTTTCTAAAGCTTTTAAAACTACATCTGGTAAATTTTCATACACTGGTTTTTTATGTGTTTCAATCAAAAGTTCAGGGACAATGTCATCAGGGGCACCTACATTTTGATTATCAATATCACTACGAGTCATAATACTGCTGTTAGTGCTTTTAATCATATCTTGTGATCCGGAAGGGGCAGCATCATAAATACTGTCGCAAGCCAACTCTTCTGCACCAATAAGGCTATGAGACATAAGAGCTTGACTTGTAGCCTCAGAAGCTTCACTGTCTAAGCATAAAACACCAGAATCACCGGGAGTATCAGCCAGGCTGCTGGTTGTACTAGATACGAGATGGGTGTTGCCTTGTAAGAATAATTCTGTAGGTTTCCCGGCATTGTCGTCAAAGTTCTCCATTTTCGTGCACTGGAATGTATCTTCACTACCTCTAAACACTGTTGCAACATTAGTGTCGTCAGTTTTATGACGACGTTTGATTTTATCGATCTCTTTGCTTTTAATGTCTGTAGCCTTGTCGTGAGACATCATGAATTCCGTTAAACTTGCTATTTTGTCAAAAACGTACACTGTATGCAGTGATATCGTTTACTTTTTATTGATCACGATCACATTTTAAAGTTTTATTAAATGAATCACGCTCAAATACGGCTCATAATAAGATGAACACAAAGCAGCCATTTGTAACATTTTGACATATTCACAGAGATGTTCAGAAAGTATGAGTTTAAACGTTTATGCATTTCGCAAAACAATAATTTACTAAATTATTTATATTGTATCATTAAATTAATTTCAGATTTACTAATTAAGTTTTGTATTACATATTATATAATTTTCATAATCAAATATTGCTTGGCATGTGCAATATACGGTGTCAATTAGAAAAAATAAATTTTTGTTCTGAAGAAACATAATTCTTTAGTTTTCTATTAACATAATAAAGTATAGAAAAAATTATGTAACTAATATTGGTTTAAAAATAATGATGAAAAAAATAAGTTTGACATACAGAAGTGACAATTGACAATTTTAGCCGTAGAACTCCCGCTAAACGCTAAAACTTAAAATCATATTGACTATCAAGAATTGTAGGTTAGATTATATTTCTTCAGTGTTTTTTAAGCATTTCTCATGTAATTTCAGCAGACTTTACGATGGGGAATTATATACGGACTATTACTTTTTTGATATCGTTGTGTCTTTTTGCTTACACGTGTGATAGTGCAAAAATAAACACTCCTAGAGTATTGCTCCCATGGTTTGAAAATTTAAATGTAAACTTTACATTTGAAATTATCGAAGGTGGTTGCTATACTTGGTAAGTGATATCTGATAACTTCGTATTAAGTAATGAAATTATAATATTTTGTGAATAATTACTTTGTTTCTGTAGGAGTTTGTCCCGGGATGACATCATCAATCTTGAGCCCTTGTACGACGATTCATGGGGACATTGTTCGCATGCTGCCCGAGTATCTGTTTCAAAATCATGTGTGTCCCCTGGCTCTGTTATAATATTAGCGGAAGAAGTCAATACCGGAGAGGTAACTACTTTTGTATAAATTGGCGCGAATCATCGTTCGTCTATTTTGAAACAAACTTTAAAGGTGTAAATATTTTATAATAATTATTTGTTTTATTGTATTCCTCAGATTTTAAGAGGAGATGTAGATATTGATAAAATTAGTTCTCTTAAAGTAATGAGCACTACATGGAAGCTATTTTTGGAAGAAGCACCAGAAGCTTTTGAAGTAATAGCTTATGATGATACAGGTTTGTATTTATTATTGCATTAGTTAATGAACTCATAATTTAAGGTATTTCTTTATTTTAAAATTATATTTTTTTATAAATTATATGTTTTTAATTTTAAGGCAATAAATTTTCAACATTAGAAGGAGTGAGCTTTACATGGACAATAGAAAATATTGGAAACAGTTATGGAGATGATCCTTTGGTGACGTAAGTATATGGTATAAAAGTTTTAAAAGTGTTATTCAAATATTGAGAAGCAATTTTATATTTAGAAGCAGAAAAGTTTTAACAGTTATGTTTTTGTGCAACATTTTTATAAGTTTGTTAGAATTGTAGTTGTAAGTTTTGTTGGTTTGTTTCTGTTTGTTTTTAAAAATTATGAAAAAGACTCAAATTCTCACTCACCATTTTTTAAATTAAAATATTTAAAACATAATTTTCAGGCTTGTACGATGGAGTGACACTGGCTATGAAGCCCCTCGTAGTGTCGCCGAACTTGAAACACAAGGTCTTCGTTCACATTCAGTTTTGCTCTATGGCCAGGCCTTGGGAGAATCTCGTGTCACAGTTTGTTTAGACAAAATTTGTACTGACTTTGATTTACAAGTAGTTGCCAGTGTTAATTTGACTCCTACAACTGCTTACATTGTGGTGGGTGATACTTTGAAATATAAGTGAGTATATTTTTGGTATTTTTTTTTTTTTTATGTAAGGTTAAAGAGAATGACTGGCTATTTTACTAACATATAAATTAATAAATTTACATTATTAAATGTTGAATACTGAATTTCAATTGAGCAGATTAAAAGCCCAATTCAAAAAAATCTCACTGTCTCTGGACTCTGTACCTAATAAGGTTCAAGAAAATACCATAATGTTATAAAAATTGTTAAATAATATATATTTAAAACATAATGTCATAACTAAATGCCTCAATTTGGTGGAAAGTGGGGAACGGAGTGTCTTAACACTAGGTTCCCTCTCCCTACCCTGTTATATGCGGGATACAGCATGAAGCTATATATGTATGTATGTAAAACATAACTAGCTCTTATATATTTTTTTGGAGCCATAACAAAAAAATTTTTGATTTATGGTTTACAGGGTAGTAAGAGTGCGTGCGGGTCGTCTAGCAATACAAAACATAAAAGACACATTATACAACATAAGAGTACCGCAACTCGGAATAGCAAATCTTGAAGATAACTTAAGTTTAGTAAAAGGAGTGGAATTAGGAACAACATCAATTCAACTACTATCAGGAGTGACAGAAGTTGCAAAGGCTACATTACATGTTGTAGAACCATTTTCAATTAAAGTGGCAATAAGACCTGCAAATTTATTAATTTCTGGAGAAGAATTTATTATTCATAGTGTTGTGTTTGATGAAGAAGGTCATAATGTAATGGCTGGGGAAGAAATGTTGATTAGGCTGACAGTGGAGGGAATAGCTAATGTAGATTTGTTGACATCTACTGAAAATGGAACAATAACTAATGCAGTGGCTCACAATGCAGGAGAGTTTACTGTTGTTGCAAGATTATATAGTATTGCTGGTAGAATATTGTCAAAAAAGGTAAGGTTAATGCTAAATAATTGAGTAATTTATGTAGTAAATGATCACTCACATTCAACATTGAGGGCAACTAGTTCTTGATAACAATATGTTTCTTCTCTTTTATCTACTTTTTTTTTTTTTAATTTACCTGTTTTAGTTATATGGTTCTTAAATTACTTTTTTCTATATAAAAATTACTGTTTAATACAATTAATTACATAAAAAGTGTTATAAATATTATCAATGAAAACAATCGTTAAGTCAAGTCATCATCAAGTGATTTATATATTTTTTAGGTTGAGGGTCAGGCATCAGCTGTTGCTGTCGATCCATTGCAAGTAGTGCCTCCAGAATTGTTCATTGCGTGGACAGAGTCTACTCAGTATGTATACTTTTATTTATTCTTTATAGTACTTCTATATCTTCTATATAGTTTTGCTAAAAATTTTATATAGCAAATTCTATTCATTATATATTGAGTGGCGGAACAAAACGCCGCGTATAATATTAACAGAGTAGATATGAAAATAATTTTAAAACAATTGTTTGATAATTTGTTTGATGAAAATTAATGATTATTCCCCCCTAGTAACACATGTTTATGGTACTGGCTGAAAAAGTTAATAAAAAAGTTGTTATATTAATATGTAATATTACACTTAATTGAATATAATAATTTGAATATTTTTTTTAAAAATGGCATCTTTAACAAATAAACTTTTTTAATTTTCAGAGACATTCACCTCAAACACAGCGGCGGCGGTTCAGAACAAGTGACATGGTCAGAGAGCGAGACAGCTGCGGCTAGTGCTATCTCGCTCACACCTACCGGCGGAATCTCCGTGCGCGGTGTGGGACACCTCGATGTGAGAGTACATCTTACTCAGTACCCTTATATATGGGCCAGTGGCAGGTATGATTTTTTTATTTTTGTTATATTATTTAAATAGAGATAAATTATTTGTAGTGTAGATTATTAAAGTCAAAATGAATATAACTATCTGGCTGATAATAGAATTGTATCTTAGTACTTTTTTTAGTTTTGATATCATACGATTTGCAGTATGGAATTGTTATTATGTATCTCGGTATAAGTTCTCGGGTTCAAATGAACCCGGTCCTTTGGAAGGCTTGCGTGGGGACACAGGTCCAACACGTAGAGGCCCCTTTGAGACAACAATATTTTTTAATCTGACGCATTGACCGGGATCCATCTCTGAGTAACCATAGGCAATTGCTCAGAGATGGTCACCGGTCATTGCGTAGGAGCTTTGGAACATATGGAAAACTAAAACAGAGCTATGGAATGGAGTTTGGATGGACTAAGTACTGGGCTATTGATTGAGACTACCGGACGTCCGCCTTTTCAACAGTCTCAAATTGAAAGGTTAGCGGACGGTGACTCGCCTCCCACTAGATGGGCCCCCACGTCGCGGCGTAGTGCCTCGGGTGCAACATCGGTGTGGTCGGCTAAGGGTGTCGAGAGGTGTGCACCGGTTTCACCATCGCGAGTGAGCTCGTGAGCGGGTTTCCCCGCTATTACGCATATTGAGCACTTCCACCCTTCCGAGCATATAGCTCTTGCGCTCCACTCTGCCGGCCAATGAAGGCAAGCCAGAGGCGGGGGATAAATTACAATTCCCCTCCGGAGGTCTCAGGTCCGTGGGGTCGCCACTCCCCAACAGCTCGCCACAAGCTGCCCTGCGGGCTGAATTGTTATTTATTCTAAACGGCATTATACTTTCCAAATATATTATTAAATATAGCAAATATATGCGAAAATATATATATCGATATCTGATATTATATTAAGCGTAACTTAGTAACTTGTATTTTTAATTTAATTTTAAATCTGCATATCTCTTAATCTTTATTCATTATATATTTATTGTGAAATCACTAATATGGGAATATCAAATTTTACGTAAAAGTTTATTTTTTAAACCAACACTTTTAGCTGTTTTTATATGTTATTATTTTAATATTTATAGAGTATGGTCAGCAGTACCAGAGCTAGTGCAATTATCAAGTACGGGGTACGCGCGTGTGGGACGTCCCCACCACTTGCACATAGCGCTAACCGCCACACACCCAGCTACCGGAGAACTTTATAATTTTCATATGTAAGTATTATATAACTAAACAAACGCCTAGTAACTAGTAACGCCTGTCGTGGTGAAGAGGCACAAGCGTGCGGTTGTGGGTTCAATTCCCACTTCAGGAAATAAAATTTTTCATTTCCTGGGTTTGGTAACAGGCAAAGTGCGGCTTTGAGTACCGCCACTCAGCACGCAATGCCTTAATTCGGCGGAAAGTGGAGAACGGAGTGTCTTAACACTACGTTCCCTCTACCTACCCTGCTATATGCGGGATACAGCGTGAAGCTATGAATGTATGTACGTATTATATATTATTATAGTAATCAATATGCTAACATAAAACGCGGCGTTAAGTTCCGCCACGTAATATTCAATGTATCGAATTCGGGGGAAAGTGGAGAACATAGTGTCTTGACAATAGGTTCTATCTGTCTAGTTTAAAGTGCGGGATTAACTGTGAAGCTGAATAAAAAGTATTCATAGTATAAGGGATTTTCCTTTTTAACAATAATACATTTTTTTTCGTGCTCTAATGTTCATATTTCTTAGCCAAAAAGCTGAAATTCTATATAACTATAATTTATATATTCTATATAAATATAATAACTGGCTCTTATAGAGTTTATTTAATAAAATAAATATATTTTTATTATTATATTGTAAATTTTCAGATGCAACTGTAATTCATTCACTCTGTCCTTAATAGAAGGGCCTGAACCTTATAATGTCACTGCGGCACCATGGATTCAACCAGTTGGTATGTTTGTAAGCTATTATAAATTTAAACAGTGAGAAAAAATCGTCTATATTTAGAATTCAATCTGTATTCTAAATTAGTTAGTCATAGCTTGTAAAGAACTTGTTTAAAAAGTTTGAAAGGACTTTTTGACTAGTACAAAATATATTTTACTAGCTTCTGCTCGCGGCTTTGTTCTTGTGTTAATAAAAAGTAAATGAATTTGTAAATTTTATGATATTATATAAAAAACCATACCATTAATTGAAATTATTTTAATCGGATTAATCACTTACACTTAGACCACTGACCAAGGACTTTGAGTTTTGTTTGAGTATAGTAAAGTGGTTGAAACGTCGGGCTTCCAAAAGTCTATTTCCTAATACAGTGATTCTCAACTTCACTTTTGTGTGCCGCCAAATTTCAAAAGTGTGGCGCCAAATTTTGCAAATATATAATAAAGTTAATATTATTAAATTATATAGTGTGTTGTAGTAAGTAAATAAGTTTTATCTTTTTCGTTGTGTGCCGTCAAATTTTGAAATCGATAAATATATGCCGCAACAAAAAAAGGTTGAGAATCACTGTCCCAATATTAAAATATAGGCTATTAATCCTATTAAAATAGTTTCATTTAAATTAAATGAATTAAAGGTACTCCTATATGACAGAATAAAAAAATAATATCACAATTTTTTTTTTTAACTTCATGCTGTATACCGCAAATATCCAGGGTAGGCAGAGAGAACCTGAAAACCTAGTGTTAAGACACTCCGTTCTCTTGGGCATTGCGTGTTGAGTGGCGGAACTCAACGCCGCACTTTGCGTTGTTACCAAACCCAGAAAATGAAAATACTTCATTTCCTGGAGTGGGAATCGAACCCACAACCTGTCGTTTTACAGTCGCACACTTGTGCCTCTGCGCCACGACAGGCGTTACCACTCTATTCATTTCACTATTTCTAGACGGTGCCTGCTGCGTCCTGCAGTGCGCGTGGTCCTCCCGCGGTATTAGCACAGTGCGCGCGGGCCGCGGTCGCGCCGCCGACACCGCGCGTATAGCGGTGCGCGCGGCCCCCGTACTGCTGTGGCCGAATAATGTCGCTGTTCTTGTTGGCGGTAGCTTACCCGTAAGTTTACTTTTTTATATATAGGATATATCGTTGGCAAATTGACAAAGGGACTTATCTGCAAATTTTTACATTTTGAGATAACTTCATTAAAGGTACCACTAGACTCGTCTCTGTGAAGTTATGGGAACCCCCGAACGTTTACATCCTTCGAAACGCAAAGAGAAGCCATGATCAAAGGACGTATCTGCCAGAGTTGCAGTTCCCGCAATGACAAAAGGATTTTTGATCAGTAATATCTCGAAACAACCAATTTGCAGATACGTCCCTTTATCAATTTGCCAACGATATATTATTTATGCTTATTTAATTAATTTTATGCTTGAGTCTTTGAGTTTTGTTTTATGTTTGTAATTTTTAAGTTTAATTGCCTTTTTAACTCTTTTTATTTTTGTAGTGCAATTCAATAATTTAATATAATAAAATTATCATGTATATATTAAAAGTACATAATAATTTTTACTGCCATTTTATTATTTTGTGATGTATTATTACTATTTTTAAACGTAAATAAATTTCTATTTTTTTTGTTAGTAGTAAAACAATAATTAAGTAAAAAATATGAATATAAAAATCAATTACCATGTTATGTTTAAATAGATAATAATTTAATAAATATCAGGTGCTAGCAGAGGGTGAGGCCCTCAGCCCTCAGTCCAGCGAGTCCCGCACGGCGGACCTCTCGGCGCGCGGAGGCGAACCTCCACATAAATATCCTGATGTACAGCTATTCTCTATGAAATGTAGAAGGGTAAATATATTGTATATATTTTTTAAATATATTTAGTTGTTTCATTTGCTTATTCATATTTGAATCTCCATAATGTAGTTATTGTCTGTATATTTTATTTTCTTAAATACTATTTTAATGAAACTTGCTATAATATATTTGTGTTTTTATTAAGTAAGCACAAATGAAGGCGCGATTTACATGGCGTCACCCAACCTATATTTAAATTTAAAACAAACATTCTCCCAAGTGGAATTATATAAGTGAAATTGAAATTACTAATACCTTACTTCTGTTTATTAAAAATAATATTCATTACATTAAATTTCTAGAAAGGTGATGCACGTCTTGAGCTTCTATCATTCACTGACGAGGAAAGAGAATCAGTGGAGTTTGAGGCGTCATGTGCACCTCATGTGTCCAGGATACGTCTAGAACCACCAGATACACCTGGAAATTGTTCTGGTGGACCTAGGTAAGCTAAAATTTATTTATTTTATATATATCCTCGTGAGAACGAGGCGTAAAAATGTTGATAATCGAAAATACTTGTTTAGGCAATAGTGAAAGTTATGTATGTAAAATCGGTTTTTGTGCTATATAAATACTTTTTCACTCAAAATTTTTGCTCTAAACACAATAAATGCTAACATCTATTAATGTTAAAATTATTGTCAATTTATTCACGCCCAATATGGATATAATTTAAAAATATTCTCTTAGAACTTTATGATTCTTGTAAGCATATTTGGGAAGTCACTAGCAGGTTACAAAACATAGGTTCAGTATTTAATTATTAATAACTTCACTATTAATGTATTTACTACAAAGAAAGTTTTATTTACAAAGAACTCTTTTAAAATTTGGTTAGGTAGACAGAGGAGCTTGGACAGTAGAGAAAGGCCTAAATGCACATTTTAGAGCCTTAAACCTATACTTGGGTTGCAAATCCTAGGCACTGTTCCTAGCTCCTCTCCCAGCAATGCAATGGGACCTGCACTGCTCAAGTAATCCATAGAATGTTAAAGAATTTTTCTCTATAATTAATGGGAGAATAAGATAATTTGTGATTTTATAATAGATGTTTACAAGCTTAATCCCCACTTGGGCAAATGATTATACTCACTTTCATTCATTTGTTGTCTTCAACCACTGGACACACATCTTTAATTTAGATGGAGAGGTGAAAATGGAGTGTCTTAGCACTAGGTTCTCTCTGACTAAAAGAAAAATCAGAATGTAATATTTCAGCAAATTAAACTTTTAAAAAAATAATCGTTTGCCTATCAAATTTATGTTCATATCAGTGTCATAATTTTGTAGTAAATATTAAAATTGTATATATAAAACAAAAAAGCGTGCATTTGCGTGCGCTTTATCATTATTCTTTAATTTTTTTTTCAGATTATGGCTACGTCCAGGGCAAAAAGTGACTGTTAAAGTGACACTTCTCGATGCCATAGGTAGAGAGTTGCTTGATGAGGAAGGGCAGAGTGTGTTTTTCGAACTTCAACCTAATCACGTGGGAATAGAGTTCAAATCTACTGATAGATTGTTTGTAGAGAACAATCCAGAATATGCACCAGTGCCAGTGCCTAATAAGTATTATCAAGTAAGTATTTTATATGCTTATTTATACAGTAGTGTCATACTATGGTTGAGGTTCGATTCTCAATCAAGGAAAGATTTAATTTTATCTATTTTTTTTCTGGTCTGGTTAAATATGTGACATCGAATTCTGTTATACATATAATGTGTTAATTTGTAAAAAGTTTCTATATATTAATAGAAGTAATTAGTTTTAATTTTTTTTTATTAAATTTACACTATAATTTTGAAAAAAAGAAAATTAAAAATTCTTATCACATTTTTAAATAAAGAGTTCCCTAGTGTAAAATGTTTTTTAAAGATTTCATTTATTTCAACGTAAAAAATTAAAAGAAACATTTATTATTGAATTTATAAATTAATTCTTTTTATCAGTTGGTGGAAGCTAATGAACAAGCTGTTGGGTGGAGTGGAGCCATAAAAGCGAGTATTCCTGATGCAACTGCGACTATTCAAGCTAAAGTTGTAGCTCCATTGAAATGTGATCCTTTGAAGGTAATAAATATATCAATTATTAGTATTATACGCCTGCTGTGGTGCAGAGGCACAAGCGCGCGACTGTAAACGCGACAGGTTGTGGGTTCGATTCCCACTCCAGAAAATGTTAGTCTTTTCATTTACTGGGTTTTGTAACAAGGCAAAGTGCGGCGTTGAGTTTCGCCACTCAGCACGCAATGCCTCAATTTGGCGGAAAGTGAGGAACAGAATTGTTGTAAGAGTGTCTTAACACTAGGTTCTCAGGTTCCCTCTGCCTACCCTGCTGTATGCGGGATACAGTATGAAGTTAAAAAAAATATAAACTATTAACAAATATTTTTTTCAAGAGAAATATATTAGATATTCTTAATATCAATATGTAATTTAATTAGTAAGTATAATTCAAATACGCTGACTAATGTGAACTTTATTTATATATGTATTTAGTAACAATTAGAAACTTGAGTTTCTATCATTTCATCATAAGCTAATTTTAAAATATCAAAATTCCAAACATCTGTATATTCAGAATTATTTTGTCATCTATTTTTTTATTTGGCCTAAAAAAGATAACTATTTTTGGGATAAGGTCGAGTTGTACATGTTGTCCGTGTGTATTTTCTTTCTTTTTCTTTTCTTTTAGTGTTCCCAAACGTGTTACTCTTTTGAATAGATGTCAAATAGAGTTATTATTATAATTGTAGGTGAACATAGCATGGGAGGGTGAAACAGTGCCCAACATAGCAAAAATATCGGGTGGTAGTGGGAAGTACACAGTGGACGCTCCCAAAGGTGTATCAGCGACTGTGGAGGCGGGCGTAGTGAGTGCGGCCGTACCCGCGCCAGGGCTATATGACTTGATTGTCAGTGATTTGTGTGTGGGTGGGGAGAAGCAAGTTATTGAGGTAAATTAATTATTTTTTATTTTATTTTTGTAGTATTTCACTTACTTGTTGGAGAAAATCTAGTATAAAGACTCCTTTCTCTATGCCGCGTTTCTTATAACTAAAGTGAATGGAAATAACTGCATTTTAATGATCCCCCAGAGTGAGAATCGAACCCATAATCAAGTGTCTTTTATATATTCATGTAGTAAGTTATACATAATAATATTTTTATATGTTTTCAGGTGAATATAGAGGAAGTGCTCAGTGTGGAAGTATCAACCGCCAGAGCAGTATGTGTTGGCAGTTGTGTGCCCATCAGTGCTCTAGTAAAAGGAATATCCCATAGATATTTGAGCACAAGTCGAGATCCTGACTGGAAGACTGTAGGACAAGTCGTAATTAAAGATGGTAACTTATGTGGGCTTAAAGAAGGTTCTGGAAGAGTTAGAGCGGCTTTAAGTGGTGTATGGAGTCCTGAAGTTGAGGTTAGTGAAATAATTGTTTTTTATAAAGAACATAGTAAATAAAGAAAGATGTTTTAAAAGGTAATATTTTTTTACTTTTTAAGGAAGTTATATTATATACATATGTATGCCTTTCATTCTTTATGGAGATGCGACTTATTTTTAGGCTATCGCCTGTTTGTTGATGAACAATATTTGCCTTGCGTGGTCATATTACAATGCAATAACGATTTTTAATCAATGTTGGTAAAGCGAAAGTTAAATTACTTAATTCTTTACTTTCTCCCTATTCTATAGAATTTGCATGCCAAGTGTCGAAACCTAACTCAAGTGCTGTCGCTTACCGGAACGGGGAAATAAAAGACCGAAGAAAGTATTGAATTAGAGCCTAAAGCAGAGAACGAAGTGTCTTGACACTGGGTTCCATACACTGCTGCTATGTACTAAAGAACGTGAAGCTGTTTTTTTAAATAAATATCTTTTTTCCAGGTAACAGTATTCCCAGCACTACAAATAGTTCCAGAGAGGTCTCGTTTGCCGGCGGGAGGCAGAGTGCAGTTGCGGCATATCGGCGGTCCTCCCTCACATTTAGCCACATTGAACTACCAAGCTGTGGCTGGGCATGATTATTTGCAGGTGAATTTGTATGAGAATTAAATATATTGTATAATATGTTGGTTTGTATTTATATTCAGAGTATGTAGGGTTTTGGCTTTGTGCTTCGTACGATATAGTATGGGCGAGCAATAAGTATCGTGCAAATACTAAATGTTAAGCAATACGTACATACATTGCAATACGTGAATATTATAAAAAATATGATTAATGTTATTATAAATTTCTAATCCATAAATATTGAAGATTAAATGTTCAATATGCACTCATAAAATGGAACGTAGAGACAGTTCCATGTTGTCACTTCACCAAGTATTAAAGTAAAATTGATACACTTGTAGAAAACAACGCGGAACTCAACGCCGGGCTTTGTCTTACTTGAGTGACGAAATGAATAATTTTAATTAAAATACTTTATTTTATTTATGGCTGCATAAGCAGAATGATTTGGAAAAAAATCGTTGATATTAAATATACTTATACATTTACAGTTTTCGTGTTAGTATATTCGTTAAATATTTTGTCAGGTATCTTCAACTGGATTGGTGCAAGGTGTAAGTACGGGCAAAGCTCGTATAAGACTCGTCGCAACTGATTTCGCTAATATGGAATTAGCAAGTGCTGAAGCTGAAATTGAGGTCAGTAAGAAGTGAAATATATTAAAAAAATATATTTTAACGTGATAAAAAAAAAAATTGTATTGAAAACAATCTTCTATTCGAAAGGCGACTAGAAAAATAGTTCGCTGTAGCTTATTTTGGTGTTTTATATAGTCATGCAACTACGGACTATTACATTGACCTCCCCTTCTATCTGTATCCTCTAGGTTGGCAACGCATCTACAACATCTCTGGTGTTGTAGATGTTCATGGGCGAAGGTAACCACTTACCATCAGGTGGTCCTTCTGCTCGATTGCCATCCGTTATCCATAAAAAAAAAGGGAAAATAAAAGAAAACA
>JAKGSA010000454.1:0-34032 GCA_033558755.1 Philaethria dido
AAATGTTGAAAGAGAATGGAGTGTCTTAACACTAGGTTCTCTGGTTCCCTCTGCCTACCCCGCTATATGCGGGATACAGCGTGAAGTTAAAAATAAAAGCTTATCTGCTCTATTAAAATGCACCGTGGCGCAACGTCTGACTGTACACGCGTTAGTTGTGTAGTTTTAGGTTCGATCTGCACTCGAGGAAATAGTATCATATAAGATTAGTTAATATTATTTTCATTCTTCCGGCCTGGTAGAACAAAGCGTAGCTTTAAATTGCGCCCTCAACCCGCAAGGTTATGAACAGAAAACGTTTAAAGGATTTTGCTACTTTTAGATACCCTCTGTCAATCCTGATTTGTCTATATGTTGGAAATGCGTGAAGTCATTTGTACTATATTCATTAAGGTACATATATAAGTAATTTAATGAATATACTTAGTACACATTTCTGTAATTTCATCCAGAGTAATAGCTGCCAGTTGAAATAAAACTAAATAGCATATATTTTTCTTTCATTTATAATTAATATTTACTTTAAAAAACTAACAAAAATAATAATAGTTCTTGTGATGCATGTCTTTTTATCACATTTACAATTAATAATACTTATAAAATATTTGTACACCTTAAATAATTGGAGATTTTCGTTTGTCTTTTATATTGTCTAACATTAAAATTAATTATTGTATGCTTAAGTACTTATAAAGTTGGTAAATTAAACATAGGAACAAAGACTTTGATAGTGTGTGAGTATAACCTCCGTTGTTTTGGTTTAAAATTGTCACTCTTCCTTCTATTTCTGGGTAAATAGGACTGTGCTGTTTGATATACTGTATTGTACAGGTCAACTCGCCGTAACTTAAGACACGCGTGGGGAGTCCATGGAGCATCGAATACCCATCGCCACCATTCGAAATGAACTGCGGCATTAATACGTTGTATTGTTCGCTTTTGTTTATTTCATTATATTCTGGGATGGAACAGTTCCAACACCGCACCTCAGCGTGCACTACCTTTGACCCAACTGGTCTTCGAACATCGTAAACTGTTTTCATACCAGACATTTGTAAGAATTCCCCCGGATAATCTAAATCATTTAAATTTTCTATAGAGTGTTCCAACATTTGTAATAACACGCTTCCGTTCACAGTGACTACGACAAGGTTTCCCTCGAATGGCAAAACTCCTATTAAATCTCCTTTAGTTATCGCCGTCGGCATATCTGCGTGTGCGATGGATGATCTTATTCCACCTCCTTGTATTATTGCGATGGGTGCGTCTGTCCAATGATCTTTACCATCGTATTCTGAAGCATAATGATATACCATAGCATCCGCAATTAGATTTCCCATGTTACATTCTTTATGCTGACAACTTAATCCATCTAACACTACAGTTGTATTACCGATAACTTCTTCTGTGTAGTTTAAAACCTCAGTACGATAACGATCAACAATTTTTAACACATCAGGATCTTGAGGAATATTTTTATCTAAAAGTATAGGAATTCCATCGGCGCTGAGTAGATCACCTTTGTCGTTAAAAACCATATGTAATTTACCTAAATACTTAGTGTAAGCGTAGGCTTGAACTACAGGTACTTGTTTACCCGATGCTTGAGTGACATATGTAGGATAAGGTCCCAGCGCTGTTTCTGAATCTGGACTTGTGCCGTTCCATAGAAAGGTATTAGAATGTCCTCCGATTACTAAATTTAAGCCATCTACTTCCTTTGCTATTTGTAAATCTTTTAAATATCCAGAGTGACCGAGACCAATAATGATATGAACGCCTTCATTTTTTAATTTAGCTACTTCTTCTTTAACAGCAATAATTTCATCAACATATTCAACGTCGTTTTTAACGGCTAACATTTTAGTTTCTGGTGTCAAATAACCCACTACACCGACTGAAGTGCCTGATATGTTAAATATAACGGATTTCTTCAAATTAGTTTCATTTTCTAGTTCAGGTACACGAGTCAATATTAGATTGGCAGCTAGCACGGGACAGGTGAGATTATTTATGAAAGGGGTTAACCCGCCGACGCCGTTGTCAAACTCGTGATTTCCAAGTGACTGAAACAATAAAAATAATTCTTGTCACTTCTAATATTCATGGTCTAGTATCCACTTTCACCATGGATAAGTAAAGGGTCATGCGACGGAATAAAAAAATAAAGGGAATATTTGATTTATCGACAAATAATATTATGTTAGGATTTTTCTTACACCTACGGCAAAAATACATAGCTTAATAAGAGGCAATATATCAAATACAACTCATATTATTTTTTAAAACAGTGGAAAAGTGCAATTTTATAGTGAAAAACAAATATACCCCTTATTAATATGTTAATAGTTATATTAAATATGTTCATTTTAAGAGACCGTGAAATGAGGATGATGAATCACCAGGTTATAAACAATATATTTAGAAACAAAATTATTTAATTAAACATGAAATTTATTACACTAGATAAATAGATAACTTAAGTAAGTTCTTAAAGTAGCTGCATGTAGATGAGTTGTACCTATAGACTATTTTATACAAAACCAATATCGAGATGTTTCAGAAAGCGATAATATGACGCTTATCTATTATAACGTTATAAACCTATTTCCTGTTTCTATTAAATCCGTATAAGCTCACTTTAACTTATAGTAAGTTCTAGGAACTATTTCATTTCCGAACACGCTTTTAAGAAAATCTTACAACATCCAATTCCAAAAACATGTCCACGTGTTCAAATTCATCGAGAATACAATACATTTATAGCCAGTCCTATATTAGTGCAAGCAAGACACGAATTAGGAAAAAAATGAACTTATTTATTTATTTGAAAAATAAATAAAAATAAATTCTTCAAAACAGTCTGTATCTACATAACAAACAAATACAAACATCTTTCATCGGTTAGCTCTCCTATTTATAACAGAACACATTAACACTTTACAAGAAGAAACATTTCTAAACATATAAAAATCTTAAATAATTATCGTCATAGTAAGATTCGATCTCCCGCCTCTTGCATTATACCTATAAATAGTTAAAAAAAAAAATAAACAGCATTCGCTCCTGCCAAATGTTTATTCTTAGAAATAATCTTCGAGTAGTGGAAAAAATCTTTCAAAGTTGAGATTTTTTTAATTTGCAATAACAAATATAAGTTACAAAACGCGTATAATACTTTAAGTAGCAGGACACTGCATAGCCTAATTGTTGAGACGCTTGTATTGACTCCAAGCGAAGGTGAAAAGTGCGAGGGAGAGAGGCAGACCACACTACTCAAGGTTGACATGTGTCGAAAAGGACACATTACTAAGAGTGGATGCGAGCTAACACTAACTGCTTTCACACGGCGCCAAAAATTATTGCTATAAAAAGACATCCCGTATAACGATAAGAGGAGGACAAAGAAGAAGAAGAAGTTTAGATTGACTAAACAAGAGACGCAGGTTCGAATTCTGCCATTTTCAAATTTTGCAAGCTTCAACATATTTTTTTAAACATTAATTATGAATCCTTCAAACAAATAAGTTAGTTTATTTATAAATATCTTATTTATTTGAAGTTCGCCAAACTTCTTTATGTGCTATTTAAATTAGTAGTTTCTTGCCCATTAAAAAAGAATGGACAAACATGCTAATCCACATTACATGTATGATGCAGGTAAAATCTCAAAAAAGTTTTTTATGCAATTAAAATGGTAAGTATCGAAAATGTTAAGCATAAAAATCTTATTAAAAATGAATGAAAAATGAAATATTAAATGTTAAAATATGTAAATGTTATAATTTCTTAAATAATCACAATAATATACTTGCATTGGCTCAATATAAAATATATATTTCAGTAAGTGAAGAGCATGTTGCTTCTTTTTGTGTCACGTACCATTTATTCTAAATAAAAATTAAGATAAATTCCATGTACTACATATATATAACATAATCACACTCACAGACGTCCATTAGCGTTTAACTGAATACCGTTAAAAGTATACGTATTTGGGGGGGTGTAATAGCAATTGACCGCTAAAAGGATTAAATAAACTTTTAATTAGTGTAAGAAAATGAATGTTTATTCTTTTTAACAACCCAAACACGTGTGTTGACAGTAATTTATGACGTTAATTTCCTTGCATGTTACAAAGATAGGTAACGTGGGCTTATCAATCATATTGAATTTCCACCGACAAACTTTGACAGTTCCAAATTGTATAAAGAATTGTAACCTGAAGATACACAGTTTTTGCTCGTGGTATAATCAATTCCAGAGAGATGATGGATTTGATCTTCAAAGTAATCTTCGCAAACAAAAGTAGTTTCTGGTAGGAAAAATTACAAGGTATCCTCGGTGGGGAATCATTCATGGAGTAATGAAAGTTTTTATACAGCTGAGGTTATTAAAACTAAGAAACTTTTGTATCTATAAAAGCATGGTAAACCTGGGCTATCAGTTCAATAAAAGAAAGCATATGGATTCTGAAAAATAAATAGATGCAATTGCAACTATAGTGTGTCCAAGAATACTTGAATCTTTCTGCATCGACTTTACCACCTGCCTTAAAATAATATCTGTCTTTACTCGTACCATAAAAATCAAAGAAACTCGTTCTTTGTATTCTTTGTATAAGTAATATAGTGTATAAGATTCTTAAAAATAATATTAATACAAGAAAAATAA
Organism: Philaethria dido; assembly: GCA_033558755.1. Taxonomy (NCBI): domain Eukaryota; kingdom Metazoa; phylum Arthropoda; class Insecta; order Lepidoptera; family Nymphalidae; genus Philaethria; species Philaethria dido. Next base: position 4,675 of record JAKGSA010000454.1, read on the forward strand.
TAAAAGTTTAAAGTTTTTGTTAAGCTTTACTACATGGGTTTGTTTTTAGAAAATAATATCTTTGTAAAATAGATATAAATAAAGTAAAACAAATGAATAAAATATGATAAATAATCATTGTAATACGTGTAGTTAGATAAATTCAGTTTAAAGCCTATAAGTGTATATTGTTTTCCGAATCCATTGAATTAGGTAACAAGCACTTTTGTTGTCAGCCGACGGTCAGCTGGTCAGGTCGTTTTCATTATTAATGCCCGCATCACATGGGCAGCAGCCTTCCTGTAAGTGTCTATTAAATGAAGTGTCAGAACGAGGGCAGGTTTTAGAGGACTATATTTCACAATTTATATTAGAAAAATATGGATTATTACTGTTTAGACATTTGAAACAAAATGGTCACTCAAAGATGAAAAAGTGTTTAACTGAAAGTAAAATTGTACATCGACCAAACAAATAAATGAGACCTGTCGTGGCGCGTAGAGGCAATGCGCGCGTGACTGTAAACGCGACTGGCCGTTGTGGATTCGATTCCCACTCCATGAAATAAAAATATTAAATAATATTTAGTGTTTTCATTTCCTCGCTCTAGTAACAAGACAAAGTGGGACATTGATTTCCGCCACTCAGCCCGCAATGTCTCAATTTCGGCAAAAAGTGGGAAAAGGAAATGTTAAAAGATGTAGTGCCTTAACACTAGGTTCTCCAGTTCGTTCTGCTTACCCTGCTATGTGCGGGATACAGCGCGCTAAAAAAAGCTGAAGACCAAATAAATGTCAACTGAAAAGCGAACATAACGATATTCGCACGGGACTGCAGATGTTAAATACGAATTAAAAAAGACATAATTTTGTTGGAATTTGTATATTTATATAATTTTAAAAGTATAATTTCATTTCTAAATGTATTGTAGATATTTGGTATATGCTCCCTTGAAGTAACGTATCATTATTCTTTTAATATTGTTCTATTTTATAGTTCATTTTCACACTGGGCTTTTTAACACTTATCTATTTATTATATACCAATATAATAAAACTGGTAACTAACACTTTTTTCTAACTTTTTATTTTTTCTAAGGATAACGGATGGCAAACGAGCAGAAGGACCACCTGATGGTAAGTGGTTACCTTCGCCCATGAACATCTACACCACCAGAGATGTTGTAGATGCGTTGCCAACCTAGAGGATAAAGATGGAAGGGGAGGAGGAGTCCTCTATCGGAACCACCCACCCCATTTTGGTGAAAGGATAAGTGGGAAAGGAGAAAACCTGGCTTACATGCCATCGAACCGGAACACATCATAAGATATTTGGCGGTTCGTCTTTGACATGGTAGTGGTCGCGAGCCAGACGGAGGATGAACCTTCTACCACCAAACAAAACTTTTTAAAGTTGGATATACTTATTTATAAGTATTAATATTTGATATCACTGTATATAATGTTGGAAGCTATAGTTCAATCTTTAATTTTACACAATAAATACTCGTAATAAGTAAATATATATCTTAATAATATATTTTGTTCTTAAATATTCTCACTCATTTTCTTCAATTTTTTTCTTATTTTGTTCTTCTTCTAATTATATTAGAAAAAATTACACGTAGAATTAAAATCTAATAGACAAATACTGTAAACAAGCACGTTTAAGCGCTTAGAGCTTGAGAAATTTCATTTCACGTTATTCGAAATTTATAATTATTTTGTAAATGTTGTATAATTAATTAAAGAACACTAAAAAATATATAAATATTAATAAAGTCGAAATAATTCTATTAGTGGCACTATTTGAAGGTGGTTTATTGTGAATTATAATTCTACCTACGGTAGCTGGATGAACTGGGTTGGCTCGGTTCATGTATTCTACCGTACATGTTAATTCATTGTAATCTAAATTACTGGAAGGTAAATCATTCAATATTGAGAACCCATCACCGCCCATTGAAAGGAATGTATTTGTTAAAATATAATAAATTTCAGACATGTTAACCGGCGAATACATGGGTATTTGACATTTTCCACAAAGCACTTCAACACTTAAAACTCGATGCCCTGGTTGCTTCATGAGGTCGTATTGAACTTTTAAGCCTGACATTTGCAAAAATTGACCAGGTGCTCGTAACGTATTGTATTGTCCTACAGAATGTTCTAGCATTCTCCAGATATCTGATCCATTGATCCTGATTTTCACAATGTTACCATCAAAAGGCATAACTGCAAATAGATCTCCCTTTGTAATATTAAATGGTTGATCTGTGTGTGCGATGGATGCCCGAATTCCTCCGCCTTGTATGACCGCCACGGGGGCATCCGTCCAGCCATCGCCTTTATACTCTGAAGCATATTTATCTACGATCGCATCCGTTATTAAGTTTCCCATATTACATTCTTGTAAACGGCATGACAGTCCATCTAATACGACGGACGATGTCCCAACTATTACATCGGATATTTCTATAATATTCTGACGGTATCGGTCAACAATTGCAAGAACTTCGGGATCTTGAGGTATAGAATTGTCTAATAATATTGGATTTCCTATATACTTTACTAATTCACCATTAGAATTAAAAACTAGATGTAATTTTCCCAAATATTTAGTATATGCATAAGCTTGTACCACTGGGACTACTCTTCCTGAGGACTGTTTGACTAAGGTTGGATAAGGGCCTTGCACATTTTCTGCATCAGGTGCTGTACCATTCCATAAGAATGTATTTGTGTGACCACCAATGACGAGATCGATGTCCTCAACTTCTTTTGCTATTTCTAAGTCTTTTGAAAATCCTGAATGTCCTAAAGCTATTAAAATTTTAACACCTTTATTCTTCAGTTTTTCTACTTCTATTTTTAATGCAGTTACTTCTTCAATATAATCGACATTATTTTTGATAGCTAATATTTTAGTGTCCGGGGTAAGGTATCCAATTATACCTACTTCAACTCCATTTATATTAAATATAACTGAATTCATTAAATTATGTTCTGACTGTAAATCAGGTTCTTTTGTGAGAACGAGATTAGCTGCTAGCACTGGACACGTCAAGTTTCTTATAAAAGGTGTGAGACCAGAAATACCATTATCAAATTCGTGGTTTCCCAAGGACTGTAACAAATTAAAATTAGAGTAAGTTGTGAAACAATGTTATTGTATTGACATTTATTTATTACATACATAATTATAGAAAGCCAATTGGTGTTCTAAATATATATAAAAATATGAATACTTTAAAGTTTAATGAAAATATAGTAAAAGAACCAATTTCATTGCAAATGAATGGAATTATATGATTACTTTCATGAGAACAAAAATAAATAAATAAATAAAAAAATTCTAACACTATTTCAAATAATTAAGAGACAATAAAATAAATAAAATAAGTATTTTACTTGTAATCCATGGAGCACAAACTAATTATCATATATATAGAAACATATTTAAACAAACACATGATCCGAACACCTCAAAATATAGAAAAAATAACACATACATTATGCAATGCACTGTACATTGTATTACAGTACTGATTCATATTATTAGTATATTCATACAAGTGATTGTTAATAAAAGCAATGTGAATGATACTTACAATAAAACGTATAATAAAGTAATTAAAAGTTTACTTTCGGCCCAGTTTTATTCACTTCTTAAATATTGGAATTCAATTAGGAAAGTAAAATATCTCGATATGTCAGTAAAATATAATTATTTATAATGTTTCATTTATTTATAAAATTTACAAAAATTACATAATAAAGAATCGCAATACAGTAAGCGCAAGTACTAATATCGTTGGATTGAGACCCATAGCAGAATCTGTAGATGGTTGCTGGTTCAAGAGTACTATACGTTCAGCTACTTCAGGATACACTGGACTTCTTCTTTGAATATAATCAGCAACACATGTTACTACATCATACCCAAGTTCTTCTTTAGGTAAATCAGCCAATATAGAATAGCCATGACCGCCGCGAGCTAAGGAAGAAGGCATTATAATTTTATAGTCTCTCCAATCGTCAATAGAGAAGAATTGAGGAACCAAACAGTTCCAGCAGCGCACGACAGCGTTAACTAATCTGGAGTTAGGATCTTCGCTTAAGTCGAATGTTGCTCTGATGCCTGAAAATTGAAGAAATTGTCTCGAAGGGTCGTCACGCCTATAAGCAGAGACGGAATACTCTAAAATTTCGTTTAGTACAGTCCCGTTCATACTGACAGTTACTAGTACGTCATTCTCTGGTATAATAGAAAGCAGATCTGTTGTGCTGACTGGATTGCTATTCGGTAAGATTTTTCCAGAAAAAGCACCTCCATTTATAACAGCGATAGGAGCATCGGTCCATTGTTCACCTTCAAATTTCGAAGCATAATAAAAAACTATGGAGTCTAATACTAAATTTCCAAAATTGCATTCTGCTAAGCCACAGGTTTCTCCGTCAAGGGTTACAACAGTGTTACCAATTGCTACATTTGAAGAAGCTATGTCGGCTGCTGATTCTTTGACTATACGTAAAATTTCAGGATCTTGAGGTATAGATACATCAAGAAGTAACTGATCTACTTCGTATCTTATAATATCTCCATTATCGTTAAAGACAGCTAATATTTTTCCAAAATATTTATTGTAAGCATGTGATGGTATCACAGGTACTTTCTTGCCTGATTTTTGTTGTATTATCAAAGGTTTCGTTTCTTCCTCAAAGTTAGATTCAGCGTTTGTACCATTGGAATAGAAAATGTTTTCATGGCCACTAATTACAAGGTCGACACCATCAACTTCTGAGGCTATTTCAATATCTTTGTCAGTGTTAGAGTTACCTAAAGCGATTATGATTTTAACGCCTTGCATTTTAAGTTCCTGTACTTCCTCTTGCACTGCTATTACCTCGTCAATATACTCTATACTGCTTGTGCTATCTAAGATATCTGATTTTGGCGTAACAAAACCAACAATACCGATTTTAACACCTTGTGTTTCTTTAATGACCGATTTTTGTATTTTCTGTTTTGCAACTTCAGAATTTATTACAATATTGCTAGCTAAGACCATTGTTCCAATATTTTCGATGAAAGGTGTGAGCTTAGAGTATCCTTTAACTAGGTCGTCGTTTGCGAAATTCTGTAAAGTAAAAAAATGTAATGAAACATATATATTAAATATGTCATTATGTATCAAAGACAGTTAATAGAATGCAAGATAAGAATTAATATATGAAATTGTTAATTTGAACATTTGGAAAAATGCGGGTGAACAAATTGTTAGTTACCTATATTGCTAGTTGTTAGTTATCTTGATTTCATAAAATTATGAATTATGTTTTAATTGGTATGTGAATAAATTTGTTCATAATTAGTTAATTCAATATTTTAGTATTATTATCATTTAAACGTGAATAAACGTTTCTTCAAGAATTTAATTTTTAAAAGCATTAAAATAGCCTGATGATACCCAAAAAAGTATATTATGATAAGACACACATAAGCACAAAATGATGTTAGTACCCGAGACCTTGGTGTTAGTTAATAGACAACTTGTTGCCTTCAAAAATATAAAGAAACTTACGCTTATAAGACACTAGGATCATTTCTCTTCTTGATGTGATTCTTTTTTATGTTGTTATACTTTAAGAACTAATCACTAATTATTATTTTACTTAAAACTTTGTGTAGTCGGAAACTCTTGCAACGTTATTTCTAGGTTTAAATCTCACTTAGGGGATGGTGGTTACTGCCCTTGATTCATATTTTCATTAGTTCGGCAATTTGGTTATAAAATGTTTTTGGCCTTCAGTAAGTGTTATGAAACATGTAGGATGAAATGATGCAAATAATGAGCAAACACAAAACATAAAATAGGGATTTGCTTATACTTTTAGAGTATTCAGTATAAAATTTAGACAAACGACAAATCACAAATCACAAGTGCGTTGAAGCAACCGCATCGTCCAGAAACATATATGTAGGTAGGTACTATGTAATACCTACACGTATATGTAGTATATACGTGTAGCTATATGCAGATGTGGCCACCGATCATATTCGTTGAATAAAGGAAACACACATACAAAGTGTCACTTCACATTATGTAAGCGGACGTGACGCAACAATTATTGATTTTCCACAGTACATAACGCTCTATGTACATAGCCTGTAATATTAAATATAGCTTCACTGCGCTGTCACCGATAGAAAATTTTACTATGAACGTGCCTCTCGCCATTTTGTTGATTGACTTATTCCAGCTTTGTGTTCCGGCTTTATTAGTTCTGAACTGTTCAGCTCACATTTGCAGCATTGCATTTCAGTCCGCGAATAATCTTTGATAATCAAAAAGGGAAGTCAAAAGATAGTATTTCTGCTCAATAATACGAGAATTATGAGCATGAAATTCTCGCTATTGAAATGAAAGATCAGAAATGGAAAATAGACATCGACAATCATATTAGAAAGTCTGTAGGTACGTTTTTTATTTTATAAACCCGATTAGTTCGTGTGTTTCTACGAGAACATGTTGCTCAATAAAAAAAACATTTTTTTTTATTTAATGTAGTTAATTTCAATGATTTAAATATTCATAAATTCATTATTTATACAACTGAAACAAATTTGAGTTAATGATGTGAACTGTACGGTCGACGTTTTCCGAAGTAAATATTCACGTCACAAAATTTCAATGGACATTTCAAAACGAATTGAATGTTTTCAAATGAAATATTTATATTAAAATCATTCACTGGGTTTATTTTGAAATATTTTTATATGAATACCGATTCGAGTGCATTTGAACATGACAGTAAACAGAGAGCGTACTGATAGGTTTATATACTCGTACGACGTACGCATGTAGCGTAGTTGTATGGAGGCAGCTTTGTCAACACGCCACATCTTAGCATGATAATGTGGACATTTCTCATTGTCTCAGCTATGCATCAAGCGACAAACGAGGCGTAATCAGACAACACTATAGCGACACAATACAATTATTGGATACTATAATACTAGATTTACGTTAAGCATGCGAATGGTCATATTCTGCTCTATGTCATATAATCATAAGAAAACCACTATTAGGACTTATGTAAAGCAGTAATATAAATTTTAGGCTAAATAAAGATTTAGAATAAGATATAATCTAAATTCAGATGTTATCTGAGATAGTTTGCGGTACAAATTTAAAAGTATAAAATTAAATTAAAAAGGAAAGTCGGTAAGCTTAATTTTTAAAGCAAATCAATAGACCAAACGAATACGCAACAAACACATTTTTAACAATTACATTGATTTAATATGAAAAGGGGTTAAAATTTGTTATATTCTCGTACTTACAACAGCATCTGGTTGTAAGGCGTTAAGAAATTCGGCGGCAATTTTCCATTTATATATAGTAAACCATGCAGTCCCAGTGTAGGTGTCTCCAGCATTCAGGTATAGTACTGGTGGACCCTCACCAGCCGCCGCTGCTTTTCTTGCTTCTTTTACACTAAAATTTATAAACAAGGAGGCTTAGAAAGTGCTATATTATTATTTTGTAACATTTTCTTCATTATTTTAGATAAATTATTTATATATAAATACATGAAGCAAAAACTTTGTACCCTTTTGTCTTGTTTTTGTACAAAAAATATGCGGACGGAGGAGCATGAAATTTGGCTATTTGTGCCAAATTTTATATAAAGAAGGAGTGCAGAATGCTAATATTTTCTTAAGATAATGCTTAAAAAGTATATTAAATTAATAAAATAAATGTCACACACACTACCATGGATTGACATCCATGTTCATAAAAAGTGACATATACATTGCTACAGACAACGCGTTGTTAACGCGTTTATATAGATCTACTAGTGATAAAGTAAAAAAAGAAAATACAGATTAAAACTTAAAGCCAAATGTGATCTTTTAGGGTGGATACAGCCTGCTTCATTATTAGGTTACTTAGTTATAAATATTTGTAATGTATTGTTTTTATCATTCAAATATTTTGGATTTTAATGCCATACGTTATCATACGAATTGGTTAATTGATTATACTTATATAATATCGAAGCACCATTGTGTAATTCCCCGAAAGAGATTCAAAATCATTTAATTTCGCAGACGGGTAGGCGCTCTCACTGCGCTATGTCATCAAGTATTAAATGTTAATTGAGAGACTATATTGAATATATTTTTTTTAAGTTATTGATTATTTTAACTTTTTAAAATATGTTTCTATACAATCATGCCTCAATTCGGCGGAAAGTGGGGAAGGGAAATGTTAAAAGAGAATGGAGTGTCTTAACACTACATTCCCAGGTTCGCTCTGCCTACCCTGCTATATGCGAGATACAGCGTGAATTTCTTATATTTGACTGATTAGTTCATCAATTATTAATTTATTTATCATTACTTAATTTATAAAGACAGCGACTTTGAGATAACAATTGATAATATTTGAATATTTTTTTAATTAGAAATTTAATATGTCAGTAAGTTTAAACTTGTATTAATTACTTATTTATTGACTTTGTGGTCAGTTCGTTTGTAAATTGTAATGAAGATTTTTCTTTAAGTGACTGATGAACCCGATTATATAATAAAATAGTAATTAAGCTGAAGAACGTGATAGTCTTTTAAAAGTGAAAAAGAAAACCTTCTTCTCTTAGAGTTTGTATAAAAAGATTGTTTGCCACATGATAGGCGTTACGTGGGAGCAAAACATTGTAGTGCTAAGTTTGCTTGAAAATATTATGAATACACAGAAATCTTTGAAGTAAATACTTTGTGTCACAAAACGCATATGGAACACCACATTAATGTTAGTGGCGATATGACTTTTAAACAAATAATAAAAAGTGTTTTATGAATACAATCTTTTATAAATAGTAAACATTCTCTCTACAACTGATCTACCTACGAAGCCATTCAAATTGTTTTGTATCTCCATTAAAAAGTTAAATAGATTTTTTTAGCTACACTCTGTATCCCGCATATAGCAGAGTAGGCAGAGGGAACCAAAGAACCTAGTGTTAAGACACTTCGTTCTCTTTTAATATTACGGTTCCCCACGTTCCGTTCATTTACCATTCGTTAAATAGATACTCTATGGTCATTATTTAAAAAAAATGTATACTTACACGTGAGCAACCCTAGGGAATCCCCCGTAGCACTTGCCAGCTTCTCTATCAGCTACAGTGCAAGCGCCACTTAGCTGTGACGTCTGTTCAAACCTGGCGTGCATGTCATTATTGTGTAATATCAACAATTCAAAGTTATTTTCTTGACTGTCTGGCGGTTTGACAATACTGCTTGACGTAAACGCGACTACCGCTAGCACCGTTGTTATTTGAGGTAGACGAGTCTGGAATAAGATTAATATTTTGTTAAAATATATAATACTAGCTTTCCGCCCGCGGCTTCGCCCGCCTGAAATTCGGTTATATCGCGCGATATGATAAGGAGTATCCTATAGTCTTTCCCAAGGTCTAGACTATTTGTCAAAATCGGTTAAGCGGTTTATGTGGTGAAGTTGTAAACAGTTAAACAATCTTACATGATTTTATGTTTGACAATAAGGAACTTCCATACAAACTTTCATCCCCTATTTCAACCCCATCTATCATTTTTTTCATGATAAAAAGTATCCTATGTCCTTTCCCAAGTTTAGTTCTATCTTCATAACGAATTTCATCAAAATCGGTTGAGTGGTTTAGGCGTGAAAGCGTAACAGACAGACAGACAGAGTTACTTTTGCATTTATAATATTAGTAAGGATAATATAATAATAATAAATATATTAACAAATAAATATGTTTGTTCTGAAAATAGGTGTAAATTAACATTTAGTATATCCATTAGGCATGCAAATATGTACTTCTTTTATAAATTACATCATAGCAAATAGCTTACAGCTAAGAGCTAAAAAGTTTAAGCTATTAGGATTTTAGTAACGGGATTATAATTATCTAAAAGAATAAGAAGAAAGCAGAAGAAATTGATTACGTTTTGAATTAGTCAAACGGCATTTTAAAATATCTTTCAATGATTAGGTCTTTGGATGTATTTTATTGCACGCGATGATCATTGATACAATTCCTACTCCAGTCAATAAATTACTTGGGCTTATTAAATTTGCAGTTAAATTTTCTTTTCATTTGCTTTTTTCTAAATATAGCAGGTTAGGGAACGAAAATATTATATTATCACAATTTTATGACAACACATTTTCCTAAATGGGTAATCTCACTGCGCTACGACCTATGTATATTGTGCTGAAAGTTTTTATACTAGGTAAGTAGGTTTTAGATATACCTAAATAGTATAGTGCATATTGACTCATTGTATTTTAGATGTCAGAGGAATGATGCGCATTGCGTCGCATTAGAATATGTAAGGGATGCAGAAAGCTAATTCTAAGGCTCCGATATTCAGAGGTGCTTAAAATATAGCTTCAACAGGGTATAATTAGACCAAGCATGGTATTGTACTCCGTCACTCAAAATGGAAATAGCAGATGAAGGGCTTTGTCGCTAGATTGTCTTAGCTTTTGTCGCAAAATACATGAATATATGTCATATTCATGTCCGTTTTTGCTTCACGTTTTATCCCTAGCGGAGTAGTCATAAGGAACGGAGGGCCAAACGCATCAAATTAACCTCATCCATGGGTCCATGGGCGAGGTGTCCATATGCTATATATATAGATATTATTGTACTGTATTCTGCGAGATGAACCGAGGTGTCCCTCTACCTCTCTTGCCGTTCATATTTGCTTCATATATCTTTCTTACCACTCTTTCATCGCTTTTGGTGGTAGGAGGTTCATCCTCCGTCTGGCTCGCGACCACTATCATGTCAAAGACGAACCGCCAAATATCTTGTGATGTGTTCCGGTTCGATGGCATGTAAGCCAGGTTTTCCCCTTTCCCACCCATTCTTTCCCAAAAATGTGGTGGTTCCGATAGCGGACTACTACATTATCCTCCCCTTCCGTCTCTATTCTCTAGGTTGGCAACGCATCTACAACATCTATGGTGGTGTAGATGTTCATGGGCGAAGGTACCACTTACCATCAGGTGGTCCTTCTGCTCGTTTGCCATCCGTTATCCATAAAAAAAATAAAAAAAATCCTCTCCACGTGCCAAATCACCTGAGCACGTTTTTCTTTCATTTAATACACATAAAAAATAGCTACAAATATTTACTCTAAATAATAATGCAACCGGAAGTTATATGAGTGCACTCAGAATTCTACAATGATAGTTCCATCGCACAGTATCGGAAGGTAATCTAATATCCGTCGAATGATCCCCGCTAGTTATCTAATAAAAGTGCATGTGATTTGTTTTTATGTGTGAGTGTCTTTCATTCATGTGTCTACAACTAGGTTAGATTTTATTAAAACTGGTTAAAGTCACTATCCTTACAGTGAGATTTAGTTTATTGCGTGGTTTTCCAATTTTGCTCAAGTACGTAAAACTGGACTTCTTAGTGTGTGTTTGAGTTACTGTGCTTCATATCAGTAAAGCATTTAATTATTATATTAAACATTTTATTGTTTCAAAAATAAAAAAGAAATTGGAACAATTATTTTTTAACTCCATTATTATATATATACTATATTGTTTAACAATATAAATACATAATAGCAAGCACAAAAATATCATGTTGTTATATTTGTAAAGAAGTTATTACAGCACAGTTTATTTCAAAAAGCACCCCAAAAAGCGGCACAAGTCGGCGTGAATCGGCAACAATATAGCAAAAAACTCGTTCACTGAACCCGAAATGTCGGAAGGATGACTGCACGTACCTTTACCTACACTTCCAAGAAACTCATTAACTGTTTGAGACTAAATAAAAAATGTAAAGAAAGTGCAGCACAAGCGTAGCGTGTTTCTATTCAGGAGTATCGACTCGTTAATAGCGTCTTCGTAATTTTATTGAGAAAACTTTATAACTACGCGCCACTGGGTGCACTCTTAGACGGTGAACATAGAATTTTTTACTTTGAATTAATTTTGACGGCAGTATTTACTTTATATAGGTATCTATTAAATATTTATTTAAATTTGCAAATTCAACGCTCTTTGATTGGTATGTCGGAATTGGACGGTTAAAGATAGTATCGGAATATTTTCTTCATTAATAAATAACTTTGAAATTGGTTTTACTTTGATATTTATTGATTTAAAAATGCAACTGAGAAATGGAAAGTAATGCTTAACGAAATATGTAACGACGGATAAGAATAGTCAATTATAATAGAGATGTTAAAATTCATAACACTAAACACAGTATCAAAGATACTGGAGGAAGGTCACGTAAAAAGCATGAGGAGCTCCTGGAGGGCATGAAGAGCTTAATGACTGTGGACGAAAGAGGTAAGCAGGGACCGTAGCGTTTGACGCTCCGTTCTCTCTGGTTAGGTAGGTATATTAAAATTCATTAATATAGTTTCTTATTTTACCTTAAGGAAAGAATTTATTAGGTGGAATTACCAAGTGCCTGTGATTATATGAAATTTAAAGGAAAGTTTAGTATTAATAATTTGGGAAGGAAGAAATTCTTAATATTCTAAAGTGAAAATATTCTAAAGTGTTAATCGCTTCGGATTCCGAGAAGGTTCAAGAGGCGCAGGTGGTGTGGTTTTCAAGCGATGCGGGTTCTAGTTTCACTATGTTAAATTTTTTATACATTTCTAAAAACGTTTTAAGTGTGATATAGATGATGATAATATTTACTTCTATTTCTATAGATATATATTCAACTTTACTTCAGAATTTTATATACTATTTGCGGCATGAAAAATGTCATAAGCGTTCAGAACTGTCCATTTAATGTCACATAACAACTGAGCGTTCCCTTTACTCCTTTCCGTTATTTATTTTGTGATGTGTGAGCTATACCTGCACTCTTTATTTTTTAAACAAAATCTTTAAAAAAGATTAAAATATCTTATTTTTTATGATTTATCACGCATATCTGGGTATTCAAAGAGAGTAGAGAGTAGAGTCATGACACTGCGTTCTGCATTTTCCGCCTCACTTGAATACTTTGCGCACTGAAATGCGGAATTCAACTTCGTGAGAGAAATATTTGAATTGCTAAGATCAAATATTCAATTATTTAACATTGCAAGATAAAATGTAGAACTCGATAACTAATTAAGCTATATGCTCTTATCGCGCTAGGTCGAATTGTGATACGGTAATAATTACATTGCTACAACTTTTAGAGTAGGGAGTATTTACTTAAAAATTCGCTCTCAAAGGATATATAATATAGAATGAGATAATAGTAGTATGTGAATGAATACTGTAAAATAAATGGATATACAGGTGAATAAAAACTATACTAATACGTAAATATATGAATTTTAGTATTGGCTGGTTTTCATGCGAGGTAGCTGTTGAAGACGGTGATGTATAAAATTTATATAGACTTTAAATAAAATAATATTTATTTTAATAGATATTATATATGAAAGGTGCAAAAAAATAACACTCACGTGTTGGTGATACTTTAAGAGATTGATAAAGAAAAACATTTTTTTTTAACTTCACGCTGTAACCCGTATATCAGGGTAGGCAGAGGAAACCAGAGAACCTAGTGTTAAGACCCCACTTCGAGAACATGATGAGGAAAACAATCTATTACATAACTTATCATTATATAAGTTATATTTATCTTACAAAAAATTTGAGAATACACCGGTATTCTATAATTCGTTACGCTACCACGGCTTTGTAACTTAATTGGAAACATTGAGCTAAAGTGATTTACAAAATGTGCATGTAAAGTTATGTATGATGTTTAATTTTTTAGCTTCACTTTGTATCCCGCACATAGCTGGGTAGGCAGAGGGAACTTGAGAACCTATTGTTAAGACACTCCGTTCTCTTTTAACATTTCCGTTCCTCATTTTCCGCGAAATTGAGGCATTGCGTGCTAAGTGGCGGAGCTCAACGCCGCGCTTTGCCTTGACATTAGAGCAAGGGCATGAAAATTCTAAATATTATTTAATATTTTCATTTCCTGGAGTGGGAATCAAACCCCCGTTTACACGTTTGAGCCTCTGCGTCACGCCAAGCCTCATACTTCTAAATTTTACGTATAATCAAATTAGGCCTTTACAAATATGATATACACCTCCAGATTGATTTTACGACCTCGGTTCAGTAAGCAAATGTCATTTATTTAATACATTGTGGAACCATAATGGGCCAGTAGTTAACTCACTCCACACGTTATGTTCAGATTGCTACGTGCGTTATCAGTCATCTATGAAAATCGTGGAAGATTATTGATTTGATAGTAATATTTTATGATCTACAACTTTGTTAGAAGCTACAGTATATGCATAGAATTTTAATAACATCCTTATTACAAATATATGACGCACGTAGGAAATATTTTCATTTATATATTCAAAACTGTGTAATGCCTGTCGTTTCATAGAGGCACAAGCGTGCGACTGTAAACGAGACAGGTTGTGGGTTCGATTCCCACAGCAGGACATTTCCTGAAATAGCTAAAAGCTTAGTATTTTATTTCCTGGGTTTGGTAACAAGGCAAAGCGCGGTGTTGAGTTCCGCCACTCAGCACGCAATGCCTCAATTCGGCGGAAAGTGGGAAAACAGAGTGTCTTAACACTAGGTTCTCAGGTTCCCTATGCAAGCCGCGCTTTGTCTTATGACCAAACCCAGGAAATGAAAATATTAAATTTTTACATTTCCTGGAGTGGGAATTGAACCTACAACCTATCGCGTTTTCAGTCGCACCCTTGTGCCTCTGCGCCATGACAGGCGTTAAACAATTTGTAGACTGCTTTATAGATGCCTTTTTGTCGTTGAAATTTAACAAAGAAATCCACGTCAGAAATTTAATATCAAAGTCAGTCAAGTCAATGTTAAAAACCTTAACAAATACAACTTTCAAATAAGGTTTCTGACATTTCATTTGTGTGAAAATGGAACCTGTGGTTACAAGCAATGTGAAACAGACGACTTAGAATTGTATAAAAATCAAATCACCTAAGTAAAAAAATATTTATATATATATAGAGATATATCTCATTTATTTTTATATATATATTTATAATCATTTATATTAAAACTATGGAATTCAATATACATTTGTTGAACACGAGCACTCTTTGAAGAGGAATGCAAATTATCCTATCTGATGTTAACTGGTCACGTAGTACAAATCCCACTACTTTATAATGAAACCATCCGTTTGTACACTCGATAATCAAATACTGGATAGATTTTGTTTAAAATATATATTATTTTTTTTTTTAATTCTTCATGTGCTAATATTAACGTTTTCCTGGTCTGGTTAGACAAAGAGCAGTGTTAGGTTCCGCTGTATTTTGTTGTACAATGTTTTTAAAGTGAGCCTTAGACGAAGAACGAAGGGATCTATCTCTATTTATCTTAAGTCATCGCTAGTTACTCCGCTTGGAAACATTAGTGTCCAAATACTTAATATATACATACATACATACATAGCTTCACGATGTATCCCGCATATAGCAGGGTAGGCAGAAGGAACCTAGTGCTAAGACACTCCGTTCCCCACTTTCCACCGAATTGAGGCATTGCGTGCTGAGTGGCGGAACTCAACGCCGCGCTTTGCCTTGTTTCCAAACCCAGGAAATAAAAAAAACTCCATTTCCTGGAGTGGGAATCGAACCCACAACCTGTCGCGTTTACAGTCGCACGCTTGTGCCTATGCGCCAAGACAGGCGATGATAAATATAGAAAGGTTTATAAGGATCTATTTAATAATTAGAGACTGTTGGTTTCCTCGCTTCATGTCAATAGTAGGCTTAAGGCCTCATATCCTCTCATGTCGATTTCTGAGAAGATTAACGGCCGAGTTGCAGCCATTGTTAGTTGGAAATTCGATGACCAATCAAGAGGTTACACCACTTAAGTAATGTTCGTTTGTTCTATAAATACGGTTTTTGATATAACATGAAAACATGTATGCATGACTATTTGTACTTGTCTTTAATTCTGTATTATCGATATACTAGTGTCCCCGAGGACGCGTTAACAACGCGTTATTTTAAAAAAATAGCATTCTACACTCCTTCGCTATATAAACTATAAGTGTGCCAAATTTCATGCTCCTCCGTTCAGTGCAAGGGGTGCAAAGTTTTTACTTCACGTATTTATATAAAGACATTTCTTTTAAACTTATTAATATGTATTGTTAATTAAGTGCTTGTGAAATAATACCTACAATTTCTTAAAACGAGCATGTCTTTCTTATCGAAAATGTAAATACCTTCTTGAGTTAACATTGCAAAAATTTTAATTAAGTAAAAAAAAAATTCATAATAATGTCAACTTGTGGTTTAACCGTAATAAGTAAATTAGTAATTGATGTCATTGAAAAATATTCGTAAATAAAAATTAATTAATTTCATGAAGTTCTATTGGTATTTTATATACTACAAACTTGACCTACAATATATATCTAGAAAATTCAAAATAAAGAAGAAATATGTGTTGTCGGAGCATATTTTATCTGTACCTATATACCAGGTATACGTATTAATAAATTATCTGTATACATACATACATACATACATAGCTTCACGCTGTATCCCACATATAGCAGGGTAGGCAGAGGGAACCTAGTGTTAAGGCATTGTGTGCTGAGTGACGGAACTCAACGCCGCGCTTTGCCTTATTACCAAACCCAGGAAATGAAAAATCCATTTCTTGGAGTTGGAATCGAACCCCCAACCTGTCGCGTTTACAGTCGCACGCTTGTGCCTCTGCGCCACGACAGGCGCTATCTGTATATTATTATTATTAATATTTTATATGTAATTCGAAAAATACTCATGTTTAAATTGCATGTAATATAAGTGTAACGGAAGTGCAGGAAAATGTTCATTTTCCAGCAACTCGTCATCATAAACTGAAATTTCGTTTTCGCCTTAAACTAAATAGGGAAAAGTTCAGATAGGAGCAAATATCAGGTCGTGGCGTTTACTGAATTTCACTGTTGAAATATTTACATTTGCTTCTCTTATCATGTAGATGGTTTACCATTTAAAACTTTTATTAAAAAGGCTTGCACTATGTATTTGTATGTGTATCTGTATATGTATAATTATGCATTTTTATTTTAGCTTATATTATGTTAAATCATTAACTCATTTAGAATAAATAACATTTTTTTTATATTTTATAGTTCAATTGCATATTATGTTTTGCGATAGAAATATATTCTTTTACAA
Source organism: Philaethria dido (assembly GCA_033558755.1). NCBI lineage: Eukaryota > Metazoa > Arthropoda > Insecta > Lepidoptera > Nymphalidae > Philaethria > Philaethria dido. Next base: position 21,916 of record JAKGSA010000454.1, read on the forward strand.
AACATGTTCCTCCTTTTCAAACTTAATACGATGAATTTGATTTGTAAAAGAAGTAGTAAGTTTGAAACTCAAAACCCATACACATATATAAACCCATACATATATATATATATATATGTACTACAGGTGAGTGAATTACACTTCGTCTGTAAATCAATATTTTTCAACATATCATCAATTTCCAGTAGTAATTATATTACTTGTAAAATGAAAATAAAAAAATGTATAGAATTTAAATTTATCAATAATTTGCCAACCACGCGAGTACGTAATAATTTCATTATGTTACTATAACACGAATTCACTCAATTAAAACGATATTAATAATTATCGGATAGACTAATATTTAAACAAATAAATGTTATTTTGTAGCGTCAATTTTGTGTACTATCTATCAATGAAGTAAATAAATTGAGTTTTAATGAATTCCAATCAACAGCGGTGTGACGCGTTTTTCATTTATTTGTTCAAGGCTTTCAATGGTTCTAATAGCGATGGCCTTATTTGTTTTACTTCGATACTATATGTATAATACCAGTACTAGACATCTTGTTAAGACGAGTACGTTAGTCTGTTTGTAAGCTTTACATTTGAGTTTAATTAATGCATTGCCTCAGTTGGCTTCAAGCGATTTATGTAAAAAGTAAAATTGTTTTTAGCAACAAAGATATCGTCGTCAATGTAGTTATTAATTACTTATAACCAGTTTGTTAACCGACATTTCCGTTCCCCAGTTTCCGCCAAATTGAGGCATTGCGTGTTGAGTGGCGGAACTCAACGCCGCGCTTCGCCTTGTTACCAAATCCAAGAAATAAAAGTACTAAATTTTACATTTTCTGGAGTGGGAATCGCACCCACAACCTGTCGCGTTTACAGTCGCACGCTTGTGCCTCTGCGCCACGACAGGCGTTGGTCGGTCGGAGTGTCTTAATACTAGGTTCTCTGGTCCCTCTGCCTACCCCGCTATATGCGGGATATAGCGTGAAGTTGCAGGATGAAGTTGTTAACTGACTATAAAAAATAGGAGTTTTCGAAAACAATTGTAATTTTTAATGTGTTACCGATTATTTTTTTTACTCGGTGAACCATTTTTGATTGGTGATTATTTTTTATATAGTTATTTAGATATCTAGTGCTTCTAATGTGGTTCTACTTAAATTTATCTAATATTTGACGAGTAATTTGTGAGATATCCGGAATAATGTTACTTTTTAGTGCATTTTCGGTTTTCTTTTTTTGTCTAATCTTAATTATTCTCTTAGTTTTCTACGTTTCTAACCAGATCAGAAAACATCTTTGAATTAACTTTAATCAAAATTTAACTCTAATCTAAAGATTTGTATGAGTACATAACTTAAAAATCCATTGTCTATTGTCAAATGTTTCATAGGCTAAACTTTAACGATTCCACTTCTGAATTGCAGCTTGTTTTGATATTTACGCAACAGACAAACACTTTTAAGCGTACATAGTAAAACCTTTCCACTAGATTTGGCCTGAAGGTACTAAAGTGTAAATATTCAGGTGAAATAAAGCTTACAGTAGTGAAAAGTACTGTTATAGTCACAAATTTGTATTTTTTCTTTGTTTATCTTACAATAAAATATATGTCAATCCTGCTAATATATATATATGCGAAAGCTTATGAGGTTATATGGATGTATGTATGTTCCTCTTTCACGCTAAATCTACTGAACAGATCTAGATGAAACTACAGTAACATATGGCTTAACTACAACGCTACTTAAATAGATTTTGTATAATTTGGTAATGACATAATAAAGAGTATCTTGTATCCTCTAAAGGATAAGTAAGAGTTGAGTCTTTCAAAATAAACGAAAAGCCTATTTCTTATGTAAACTTAGTTAGCGAAGAGTAAGAAGTTCTTATAAAACATATATTATTCAAGAATTACATTATAATTGTATTCATTTCATAAATTCTCTATGTAGTATACAAATATAATATGCAAGATACAAAATCGCTTCATGAAGCTTTCAAAGAAAGCTCAGATCGAGCTTTCAATGTAACGGAGGTAATTTCTAGGAAACACGGAGGCGTATGTAGGTCACCGGCTTGGATAAGACGCATCGATCTTGCGACTGGAGACTAGCTCGCACTAGTAACAGAATAAATCATATCTAGTTTAACTTCAACACTGAACTTTAGAATTGAATCTCGAAATTTCAGAAATTTGATTTACAAGCTTTGTGTAATATTACTGTTGTTTTAAGTAGCTTTACCTAACTAAACGAGTTTGATGAATTTATGTGTTTTTTTATTATTTCACTGGCACAGTTAAGGGAAGCTTATAGTGACTAAAATAAAAATAGTTCAAATGAAAATATATATATAAAGTGTACTCTGTCATTATGTTTATCCTGATTAGGAATCTATCTATATATATAAATACGTGAAGCAAAAAATTTTAATCCCTTTTTACGAAAATTACTGCGGACGGAGGAGCATGAAATTTGGCACACTTATAGTTTATATAGAGAAGGAGCGCAGAATGCTAATATTTTTTTTTAATTTTGCATAAAAAGTATATTAAATTAATAAAATATACGTTACACATTCTATCATGGTTTGACATTCATGTTTATTCAAAGTGACATATACATTACTAAATACAACGCGTTGTTAACGCGTCACCGCGGCCACTAGTAATATTAAATTGTTATATTCTACAGCCAATCTTAACATACAAATCAATAACAACACAAAAAGGAAACATAAATAAGTTTAATGGGAATAAAGTAAGCAGGTAAATGGAAAGTGGCGCAATTGGCACTCTTTACGTATGTTTTAGTAATTCTCACACCCTCCTCCCTATACGACTATCTGTTTTTAAAGGAAGAAAGCAATAAAATTGGAAATAAACATCGTACAAAACTTTCAAAATTTGCAATTTCTAGTATGCTAAGTAGCTTTAGGTTCTATCTCTCAATAATGTATTTATTATTACTTTAGTTCAGTTTAAGTAACTTTACTGTCATCCATTATGAGTATGTACCTGTATACCTACGTATATAAATATTTCGAAAACTTCAATATAATACGTAAAGCTACGCCCGTCGTGGCGTAGAGGCACAAGTGTGCGATTGTAAAGCGACCGGTTGTGGGTTCGATTCCCATTCCAGGAAATGAAATATTTTCATTTTCTGGGTTTGGTAACAAGGCAAAGCGCGGCGTTGAGTTCCGCCACTCAACACGCAATACCTCAATCTGGCGGAAAGTGGGGAACGGATTTGTTGAAAGAGAACGGAGTGTCTTAACACTAGGCTCTCTTGTTTCCGCCACCTACCGTGCTATATGCGGGATACAGCGTGAAGTAAAAAAAAAAGCTATATTTAAATGACTTCTAAATATTAACTATGTGTAAATATTAGTATTTCATATATTTATGCCTGTATAGGCATATTATATTATATTTAATGTATATTAAACATGACAATTGCATTGTTAAACACTGTCCAACACTCAATGTCTCTAAAATCTTTTAACTTCACTAACTCGGTCTCGATATACTTAGCAATATGTAAGAATTACGTAAAGACAATAAATGGTACATTGATTTTTAACATATTTTGTTATAAATTAATTATTTTTCCTCTTAGGTACCAATTAAAAGATATCGGCTTGTAACGAATAATAAATAAAAATACATTTAATTACCTGAATAATTTATAAAACAGGTACGTTATCATTACATGAATACGTGAAGGAATGACTTTAGATCGCTTTTTATGAAAACATGCAGACAGAGGTGTAGGAGGTTCGTCCTCCGTCTGGCTCGCGACCACTATCATGTCAAAGACGAACCGCCAAATATCTTGTGATGTGTTCCGGTTCGATGGCATGTAAGCCAGGTTTTCCCCTTTCCCACCCATTCTTTCCCAAAAATGTGGTGGTTCCGATAGCGGACTACTACATTATCCTCCCCTTTCGTCTCTATCCTCTAGGTTGGCAACGCATCTACAACATCTCTGGTGGTGTAGATGTTCATGGGCGAAGGTAACCACTTACCATCAGGTGGTCCTTCTGCTCCTTTGCCATCCGTTATCCATAAAAAAAAAAAAAAAAAGAGGTGTATGGAAATTGGTATATATATAGAGTATATGGAGACAAAATGCAGAAAACTGTTAGTTTTTTAATAATGTATGAGAAATGCATTATAATTTTTTTTAGTTTCACTCTGTATCCCGCATACAGCAGGGTAGGCAGAGGGAACCTGAGAACCTAGTGTTAAGACACTCCGTTCCCCATTTTCCACCGAATTGAGCCATTGCGTGTTTAGTAGCGGAACTCAACGCCGCGGTTTGTCTTGAATTAATAAAATAAATATTATTCTTACTACCATGTTTGTCACACACTTTAGTATAAGGTGAAATATTAGGACATTGCTAAGGTAACATGCACTTCAATGGGGCTACTAGTACTTATAAAGCAACTATATTTCGACCGTGAAGCCGATACTCGATCAGCCGTGTATCAATAAAAGTCCGAGGCAACTGTATCAAGTCACGTGTTTTACCGTGTTAAATCATTGTAGGAAGTATGTTGATTTGTTATTCCTATTTCATACTTTGATATAAATGAATTTACGTAAAAATCAATTGTAATTGTCCTAGAAAAATCAATTGTAATTGTATGAGTTTTTCTTTATAGGCAACCTGTTTTATGAATAGTAACGAAAAGCAGGTCAAAATATGTTAATAAGTGAAATTATTACGTAACTCGCTGTATTCCGCGATTTCTTTTCCACAAAACCTAAAGTACCAATTTTTCTCGCTTTTGTAGGAATTTGGAGAAATCCTCTCATAGTTGTCCTTTATACTCCTCAGGGAGCCTATATGTCTGCCTATGACCAGTAGTTACACCTGTACATTGTCTGTCAGTCACTTAGTAACGGAAACATAACAAAAAAGATCTGGTGAGACAAATATTCCGATATTTGTTAAATTTATTATATAGCCTTGCTGTAGCAATAGACAAGTACTTTATATTATTTTCAATTCAGTGTTGTTTACAAAAACTAAAATTTTAACAAACAAAGTTAGATGAAAAAGTAAAATTACGAATATCTCAAAAACTACTCGTCAGATCTTAACTAAATTAAAGTACTACAAGATAAGCACTTGTTATTAAATAAAATATAGAATAAGAAATACATAATATATGAAAATAATCATCAAGATTGGTTGACCCAGTAAAAAATGATGCGGTAACACATAAAAAACACTATCGAATTGTGAACCTCGTACTTTTTGTGAAGTCGGCTAAAAACTAGGCTTTTTATTAACATACGTCACTTGTTTATTTAGTTTCATAATGTGATGATTTGTTTTTAAAGAAGTGTGTTTATACAAGATAAACAAATTAAATGAAGAAAAAAATTATATGATTATTAAATATTAATAATAATTATTAATTTCTTCGCTCTAGTAACAACGAAAAGCGCGGCGTTGAGTTCCGCCACTTAACACGCAATGCCCGAATTCGGCGGAAAGTCCTGGGACCGGGTTCAAGCTTTGAGAAAAAATGCTATATTTGATATGTGACGTATAAAAATATTATATATATTTTTAATCTGTAATAAACTGATTGATAATAGTATATTTTTCAATGTTATTTTTTTTTGATGGTTCCTATATAACGATTGCGTGAGAAACGTGCTTGAAAATAAATTGATAATTGACTTAATTATTGCTATAAGAAATACTTTAGTACTAATTATATTTATTATTTATATAATATTGTGGCGCAGTGGATTAACTCTAAATTTAAACGATTACAAATACCGTGCATACATGCATAGCTTCACTCTGTAACCCGCATATAGCAGGGTAGGCAGAGGGAACCTAGTGTTAAGACACTCTGTTCCTCACTTTCCGCCGAATTGAGGCATTGCGTGCTGAGTGGCAGAACGCCGCGCTTTGCCGTGTTACCAAAATCAGGAAATGAAAAATTCCATTTCCTGGAGTGGGAATCGAACCTACAACCTGTCATGTTTACAGTCGCCCGCTTGTGCCTCTGCGCCACGACAGGCGTCAATACATATTTTAAGAGTATCAATTTAATTTACAATATATAGTCCTAAATTTTAGCCTCTTGTGGTTCATACGTTCCACCCTCACACGTGGAATGATTAAAATATATTTATATCATATTTCCTATTTTTGACAAGACAAAGCTTTTTAGGTTCTACCATTTTACACCCAAAGTTTAGATTTAAGATGGAAAATGCAGAACTTAGTGTTTTCATACTAGATTCTCTCTACCTACTCATTACACAAATTTCTTCAAAATTGGATTAGCCATTTTTGTGATTAAAGAAATATTCCAAATCCAATTTACATATTAATATTATTAGTCTTTTTTTTTTAACTTCATGCTGTATCCCAATTTCTTCGCTGTATCCAATATTATTAGTAATATATAAAAAATAGTTTCATACTTTACCCTTTAGCATAGTAAGGTAATCAAGAGAACCTAATGTCAAGGTACTCCATTCGTCACTCTCCGCCAGATTTCAAGATATTGCGTGTTAATGGCGGAACTCAACGCCGCGCTTCGCTTAGTCAAAGCGAAGAAAAGAAAGTAACTTAAATATAATCATACCCCCAAGTGGGAATCGAACCCACAACCAATCGCGTTTATGGTCAAACGCTGACCCACTACGCCACGATGGCCTCGATACAATTAGTACGATAAAAGTTCAAAAAACAAGTTAAGTGACTTTCTTAGCGTTCAATTTATGTCAGTATCACAGTCAACAACATACATATCTGAACTTCGATATTTGTTTTTGCTGTGACATTTGCTCAGAAGCTACATACAATATAAGCTTGCTATATAGATCTTAGTTGTTTGCTTAGTTACAGTAAGCTTTAGCAGTATAAGCTATAGTACTATAAACTATATTAATAATATATATAGGTACTCAGTCTGTGATACCTGAAATCATGGCATTTGCACTCATTTTAGACATTTCACAATAAATCTAGCGATATATGTAACGCCTGTCGTGGCGCCGAGGCACAAGCGTGCGACTGTAAACGCGACAGGTTGTGGGTTCGATTCCCACTCCAGGAAATGTAAAATTTAGTATTTTCATTTCTTGGGTTTGGTAACAAGGCAAAGCGCGGCGTTGAGTTCCGCCTCTTAACCCGCAATTCCTCAATTCGGCGGAAAATGGGGAACGGAATTGTTAAAAGAAAATGGAATGTCTTAACACTAGGTTTTCTGGTTCCCTCTGCCTACGCCGCTATATGCGGGATACAGCGTGAAGTTAAATAAATAATAATAATATAATAATATATGTAGTAAGAAGTTAAAAACACATGTCCTACACTAACGGGTAAAAATTGCATTATAAAAAAAATATATTTGTACCTCAAAATATGCATATTTCTACGAATTCTAGCCATTTCACAAAAAATCTAGCAGTATATTCATGATAAATTGGACATATACGTGTAAATTGACTAGTAAACACATTATCAAAATATTAAAAATAATTTTCCAGTATCCTTTCAAACCAGTCGTCCCCCATTAAACAATTTTCAACTACAATCGTTAGAATATCTCAATAAAGCCCATTTGTGGTATAAACAACACTTATTTAGTGAATAATTTTTTTCTTTATGTCCCTATTTCTTATTTTGTAATCATCATCTTTTATCACGTAATATAATATGACAGGTTGATAACAAATATTACTTATATACATATTAGATAAGATATAAGCATTAAGAATGTATTTTCTTATCATCCATATACATCTGATTGTGGCTGCTTATTTCATTATAATTTTTATCATAATCAACTCAGTTTTTAGGGTAATCCAAAGGTAATTATAATAATATTCTTTATTGTACATGCAGGAATGTTAAAAAAAATATTCTAGTTGTACAAGAGGCGACCTTGTCGCTAAAATAACGATCTAATGTGATTTTACTTTCATGTCATCATGTGAAATAAAATTATTTTAATCCGATTAATCCCCTTTGTTTTAATGTTAGAAAATTTTGGAAACAAAACGTTTCGAACAGCATACAGTAGTCGGTAATAATTTAATAAATAGCGATCTTTAGACTAATCTTTTGTGGGTGAAAATATAATTTTTGCAACAAGCAAATTTGCAGTGATTGTTAAATTTAAAATATTAATATACTTTTGATAAGTCAAATCTGCCATTTCCGTTTCAGTCTGGGTATGATAAACCAAGTTTTTAGAATGCTACACCACGTAGCTATAAAATATACACAACAAATTATTATCAATATATATATAAATAAAAGCGAATCGGATGACGCTCAATGGACAGGCCTCCATCAGGTGGACCGACGATTTGGTCAAGATCGCCGGGTACCGTTGGATGCGGGAGGTGTAGTACCGATCGTTGTGGAAATCCTTGGGGGAGGCCTATATTCAGCAGTAAGCGACTTATACAAATAAATCTATAAATAAATACGTGAAACAAAAACTTTGTATCCCTTTTTATGAAAATTACGCGGATGGAGGAGCATGAAACTTGGCACACTTATAGTTTATATAACGAATGAGTGCAGAATGATAATATCTTTTTAAATTAATTAATAAAAAGTGCATTAAATTAATAAAATAAATATTACACACACTATCATGGTTTGAAATCAATGGTTATATAAAGTGACATATACGTCACTATACAATGCGTTATTAACGCATTTACGGGGACACTAGTATATATAAATCTTTTACTGCAAAAGGCGTCAATTTGTGGAAGAATTTACCTTCTTATATCTGAAATTCTAAATCGCGCAATATATTTGTATGTTAATAATTAATGTATGTATGTAGACATACATATGCATATATATTTTATCTAGTACTAGCTTTTCGCCCGCGGCTTCGCTCGCATGGAATTCGGTTATATCGCGCGACACGGTAAGGAGTAGCCTATAGTCTTTTCCAAGGTCTAGACAATTTTTTTTCGCGATAAAAAGTATCCTATGTCCTATCCTATCCCAACTTCAGTTCTATCTTCATACTGAATTTCATCAAAATCGGTTCAGTGGCTTAGGCGTGAAAGCGTAACAGACAGACAGAGCTACTTTCGCATTTATAATATTAGTAAGGATGTATTATCTTTATCTATAATATATGTTCTTATTTATTTGTTAATTTTCCTTATCATTACTATTACTAATGCACAAACGTATCTAGCTTTTAAATATTTATGCCTAAAGTTACCTGAGAGAAATCAATAATAGTTATAAAGGCGCCTTGGCATACTAAAATTATGATTCTAGTCTTTTTACCTGTTCTACTTTCTCTTCTTGTGGATGGCACAAAGCCATAAAACTTTTGCGCTATATGGGTGTTCAAATAGTCCTATAAGAATCTTCGTTTTTTATATATCAATTCAGCGGAAAGTGGGAAACGGAGTGTCTTAACACTAGTTTCTCAGGTTCCCTCTGCCTACCCTGCTATGTATAATTATTGTAAAATTTTACTTGAAAAGAGCAACTGTTGAGTTTCTTGTCGGCAGCTTCCGTTAGGACTGACACGACTGACATATTTTATACTACACTAATATAATTTTAATTGGAATTCTTTATCTATTTAGTATAAGTTATTTTCTAGGTAATGTCAAATAACATATAATATGCAATAAAAAATTTAATAGTAAGCAAAAAGTACGCACCATGTGTCCGTAGCAAATGAATTAAATGTGTATCAATAAAAATTTGATATGATTTGATTCATTAGATTTTTGATTTTACAATTAGTAAATGGTAACTCATTAAAAAAAATACAACAAATATAATTAAACCATTTTTTACCAACTTCAAATAAGGAGGAGGTTCTCCATTCGCTTGTTTTTTTTTATTTTTCACCGTATAAGATTTTAATGAGTGAACTAATTTTGATGGTTTTGGTTTTATATGATAGCTAGTGCTTTTTGATGGGGCCCTTTTTGAATAAAGATAAGATCTGACGAGTAGTTTTTGAATTATTTGCATTAATGTTATTTTTAGCTCATTTTACATATAAGTCGGTTTCTTTTTTTTAGCTTTACACTGTACCCCGCACATAGCAGACAGAGGGAGCTAGAGAATATAGTGGTTAGATACTCCATGCTCTTTTAACATTTCCCTTCCCCAATTGTCGCCAAATTGAGGCAATGCGACCTTTTTTAAATCTTAATTATATAACGCGTGTCGTGGCGCAGAGGCACAAGCGTGCGACTGTAAACGCGACAGGTTGTGGATTCGATTCCCACTCAAATAGAATTTTTCATTTCCTGGGTTTGGTAACAAGCACAGTGCGGCATTGAGTTCTCCCACTTAGCACGCAATGCCACAATTCGGTGGAAAGTGGGGAACGGAGTGTCTTAACACTAGGTTCCCTCTGCCTACCTCGCTATATGCGGGATACAGCGTGAAGCTATGTATGTATGTATGTAATTATATAAGTTGCGAGTGAGTTTTCAAAAAAACCTTTCGAATATCTTATTAAGTTAGGTTTTTGAAGGGTCGGCAACGCGTAAGTGATGCCCCTGGTGTTGCAAGCGTCCATAGGCCACGGTTGCCACCGTCGTGGTATAAAAAAAAAAAAGTCACAGTTTTAGTGTGTTATATATGCAGACTTACATAACATAATAGGACTTGATTTGCCTTCAATTTAATATTCTGTTTGTAAGCCTTCTAGGAATTTCTGTCATAAGCATTCGCTGTATACGATCCTAATAAATCCTTTGAAACTGAGAATAAGTGCTTGGCGTTTGTTTTTCATTAATCTACAGCTTATTGTGTTGATAATTTTTATTGCCTAAGATATCAGTTCTTTTGTTAAGTTGTGGTTAATAAATATATTATATGTACACTGTATATACAAATTCAATAGTGTGACGTCATCCTAGCGTAGTGAGATAACATCTGACTGTAGGAACGTTTGGTTATGGGTTCGATTCTCATTCAACGCATTTAAATTACTTTCACTTGTGTCCCCGTTGACGTGTTAACAACGCGTTGTCTTTAGCAATGTATATGTCACTATATAAACATGGATGTCAAACTATGGTAGTGTGTGTAACGTTTATTTTATTAATTTTATATATTTTTTATGCCTTATCTATATAAACTATGAGTGTGCCAAATTTCATGCTCCTTCGTCTGCGTAATTTTCGTAAAAAGGGGTACAAAGTTTTTGCTTAACATGTTTATATGTAGATTTATTCGGTTTGGTAAGACAGAGCGCGAGTTTCAGCCTTTAGCAGGCAATGTTTCGAATTTGGACGGAAAGGTTGGAATGGAGTAGGTACCTTGACACATTAGGGTTTCTATGACTTTTCCTGTTATATGCAATAAAGAGTGAAGCTGTTTTTTTATATCCACTATATCTTTTCATACATGTCACGTACATATTTGAATTATAATACATACGCAATTATCAAGTAAAACCAAAAAATATTTTTATATATATTATGGTATATGACGCCTGTCATGGCGCAGAGGCACAAGCGCATAACTGTAAACGCGACAAGTTGTGGGCTCGATTCCCACTTCAGGAAATGGAACTTTACATTTCCTGAGTTTGGTAATAAGGCAAAGCGCGGCGTTGAGTTCCGCTACTCAGCACGCAATGCCTCAATTCGGCGGAAAGTGGGAAATGGAGTGTCTTAACACTAGGTTCCCTCTGCCTACCCTACTATATGCGGGATACAGCGTGAAGCTATGTATGTATGTAGGTATATGAAACAATATCATAATACTCATTTATAAATAGAAGATAATATTTAATGGAACAAAGACCATAAATAATACATATTTTAATTGGCGTTACAAATTCTTTATTTCTTTACGTTATTTATAAAACAAAAAAAACTATAATTAACTTTAGGTATGCATATATTGAATAAATTAAGGTTGATTGCACATAAATTAGTTTTGCAGGTAATTAAAATAATACATAGTCATTCTTAAGAATAAGTTTGTTCGACGGGATATTTACCATGTATTGTTTTTATTTTGGACTCCCGATATTTTGATGCTGTTGCAAGCACCATGATCACGGGTAAGGGTAGTTTACCCGTGATCATGGTGCTTGCAACAGCATCGAAATATC